>BJCN01125330.1:0-14433 GCA_018326445.1 Flaveria brownii
GAAGCAATATCCATTAATAATGGAGTCTTAGTCTCTGTAATGCCATAATCCAAGAGTTGATTCTGAAGCCAGAGTACCTGGGATGTACAACTTGCAGCGGCAATGTACTCAGCTTCAGCAGTGGATGTAGCAATTGATGTTTGTTTCTTACTCTGCCAAGAAACTAAACAATTGCCTAGGAATTGGCAACCACCAGAAGTGGATTTTCTGGTGACTTTGCATCCAGCATAGTCACTATCAGAGAAAGAAACTAATTTGCAAGAATGCCCAGTAGAATACCAAAGACCTAGAGATTGGGTACCTTGTAAATATCTAAAGATCCTTTTGACTGTAATCAAATGGGATTCTTTAGGTGCAGCCTGAAATCTAGCACAGGCACATGTTCTCTATCACATCAGTAATTCTAGTGGACTTACCAATAGCAATTTCTACGTAAATAGGTTCGCCAATACTTCAACTACTAACAGACAACTTAGCACAGAAAGCAGTAGAAATAGAACTCCTACTAGCACCAGAATCAAATAACACAGAGGCACAAGTTTCGTTCACTAGAAACATACTTGACACGACATCGGGATCCTCTCTGGCCTCCTGCCGCGTCATCATGAAGGCTCTAGCATTCGCCCTATATCCTCCTTCCTCTGGCTTCTTCTTTATTCCAGAACTCTCGGCCCGTCGCTTCTTGCAGTCCCTGCTTACATGGCCTTCCTCTCCGCACTTATAACACCATATAAGTCCATACACTTTCGCCACATGACCGGGCTACCCACACTTGAAGCACACATTCATTCCCCACTTGCACTCTCCAATGTGCTCTCTTCCACATTTACCACACTTCCTTATTCCCAAACTTGATGACCCACTCCACGGTCATCCACCTTCATCCTCTTGTTGTGTGGAGTGAAACTGCCACGTCCAAACCTTTTCCCGTTCCAGTTTCTATCACCACCAGTTGCTTTATTCAACTCAACCACTGTCACTTCTCTCTCATCATACAACCTCCCAGCCAAATCCACTGCCGACTTGAAAGTGCTTGGTTGGCCCGCAATCAATTGCCTGCGAACATCGGACGGCAATCCTTGAATGTACTTCTTGATCTTCTTCGATACCGGCATCACTTGATCCGGTACTAGCCTCGCCATCTCGTTAAACTTGGTAGTATACTGCTGGTGCGTCATGGTTCCTGCCTCTAGCTGCAGAAACTCCCTCTGAATCTTGTCTAATTCCCTGTGAGGAAGAACTCCTCGATCACCAGCTTCTTCAACTCCAACCACCTCATCCTACTAATGGCCCTGCTATCCTTAGCCTGGACAATGTTGTCACACTCACACAAGGCTGAGTCTACAAATGAGTGGGTAGCAAACTTTACCTTCTGGTCCTCTCGGCACTCACTGATATTGAGCACCGCCTCCATCTCTTTCACCCATTGGTGAGCAGCAGTAGCACTGCCATTCCCATCGAAAGTAGGGGGCTTGCATCTTTGAAATGCCCCATAGTTGCAACCACATGCAGTTTCCTGCACCACTTCTTCCTCCCCCTCCTCACTCGAGACAATCGTCTCGGTCTCTGATATTCCCACTCTTCCCGTCCTGTGGTCCTCCTCCTCTCTTTCTTCTCGTCCTCTCTTACAGCTTTGATCACTTCAGTCACTACAGATGGCAGAATCGTCTGCATGACTTAATGGACTTCCTCTACCACCGCCTCTTTCACCGAGGCCCTTATATTCGCACTCTCATCACCACCTTCCCGGTGATGCATCTCGGGCTCTTCATGGGTCTCTCAGTCATTTTAGTCTTATTCCTAGTGATGCGCAGTTCAGCACCACGTCCTCCCTGTACTCTATCCATGGAGGCCTTAGATGATCTACCTCCAGCCATTCTCTAATCACTATAAGATTCAAACCTAACACGGTCATTCGAGGAATAGCTCAGTTTATGTTAAGTATAGTAAGTCCCTAATCACAGTGTCCAATGGTGATTAGCCACTTACTTTACTCTTCACACCCTAAGCATTTCCTATCCTGACTATATCAGTATCTAAATCTACTATAAGCACATTAATCAAATAGCACACACACGTAACTCCAATTAAATTCAAGAAAAGAAATACCTCATGGCACATAGCTACTCGGGCTTGCATCCCTTTCCTTTAGTCCTATTCTTAGTTTAAGATTAGGTTTTGAAAACATTTACTTAATGCACTTAAACTTTGGCTCTGATAACAACCTGTAAGGCCCTGTTCTTGGCACCTCACAGTGGGTCATTCATAGCATTAAATATACATAATATAATAAAATTCTTAAAACAATGCAACGGAAGTCATTAACAAAAACCATTCATTTTATTTATAATTACTATTGTTAGGCAATACAGCACCATTAAACTACAAAGGAAAACATTCTTTGGTTGCATTACAAAACAACAATAATAATCATGTATGAATAGATGTCAGTCTTGCCCCACCAAGTAGCCTCCCTGCGTGCCATCCTCAGTAACCATTACCTGCCAACTGAAAATGCAAGAAGGTCGGCGTTGCCAAGTGAGTTCTAGTTTTAGTATAAAAAAACACCTTACACATTCTGTACATAAAATACTCTTTTCATATAAAGACTTTCTTTACTTTCACACATGTTCATTCATTATCGCACGTATTCGTTCATTTCATACTTTATCATTTCATTCGTTATCACTCGTTTTGTACTTTATCATTCATACTTCATTACTTAGCTCGTTTCGTAGTGATTCTAGATCCTGTCAGGCTTTTCCCCCATCGTGGTCCGAAACCACCATTCCGTGCACAAAGCTCCAATACTAATTAGCACGAAGCCCATGGGCCGAAGCCACTATTGTAGGCACAAAGCCCCGTTTCTAACTGGCACAAAGCCGTTTCATACTATGGGTTCAGTCACCAAGACGGATCCCCCTGTGTGTGAACCCTCACGGGTTAAAATCACACGTTATAAAACACACTGTTGAGCTAACATCTCATAAAGAGTTGTGATCCTCCTTTAAATCTGCTTGCAAGCCTTTTCTTTCATTCATTACGTTTCACTTTTCATCTTTGTTATCTTTCACTTCATTACATTATACAATACATTCATTTACACATTCATCATACTACGTAAAGTAATAACATAATATTTAACGTATATTATATTATAATATAGATAGGTTTTAAAAACCAATAAAAGATAACATCTCATTCACGTATTAATATCATACATTCATCATAACATCATGCATGTACTATTCATAAACCCTCACATATTCATGTTTAGAATAGTCCAAAACAACCCACAAGTCAAACTAGGGTCAATCCCTAAAATCCTGTTTGTTCACAAAATCTCAAAAAATTTTCGAAGTGTTAGGCGCATGAGCACTTGCAGGCACATGAGCACTGCTTGGGCGTTTCACCACTACACTAGCGCATGAGCCCATACTTAACCATTTCTACACTTAGGCGCATTAGCCTCTTGGGCGCATGGGCACTATTTGGGCGCATGACCCTATACTTAGGCATTTCAGCCAAAACTCAGGCGCATGAACTACTGTTCAGGCGCATGGACTTACACTTAGAATTTCTAAGGTATAATTTGGGCCCATGGGGTACTGTTTGGGTGCATGTACCCTATTTGGGCGTATGACTCTACTTAGAACTTTTCTAAGGCAAATGTTAGGCGCATGGGCCTTATTTAGGCGCATGACCAACCTGTTTGTCATAACTCTAACATATTTTCAGTCCCAATCATCATATCCTCATTTTCTAAGCTTATTACAACATTTCTAAGCATAAACATCACATAACAGCCTCAAAACATCATCATTTAAGCATAAGACATACGGGTAAACGTACATAATAATTTTAAAACCATTTAGTACATTTTCAGCCCCAAAAATATTTTAAAACATGTAAAACACAGGGTCTAGAACTAACCTTTGCTGCTTTCAAGTTCAAACTCTTCAACTTGAGCTTTTCAAAAGCTTCAGACACCTATACATGTCCAAGGACACATAACCGAATGCATTTAAACACATAAGAACACGTATATTTCGGTTACATGGTCAAAATCCTTAAAACCGAACCCAATTATGTTAAATCTTACTTACCTTTTAAGATTTCAACCTATCCTTCTTGAACAACCGAGATAAACTTTGGTTTCTTCTTTCTCTTCTTCTTTTTTGTCGAAAAGCAGATGGGAAAGGATAATATTGGCAGCCATATCTTAAATATTATTATAATATTTAACTTTTGTACCTTTTATACCTTACCCCCCTTCCTCTTTGTTCCCTTTTCTTTTGTTTCTAGATACTTTTATTTCCTTTCTTCTTATTTCTTTTCTTTTATCCTAGACAAAATTTTCCGGGTGTTACAATTCATGTATTACCCATTTTTATCATTTCATAGACTCCTTTTGGAGATGGATTTCTTATGATGTTCATAATGTGAAATCAAAGTTTGATCATCTTCCATGTAAGAGAAAATCATCAAAATGTTAGAAGATCATCAAAACACAAAATCATCAACACATACACATTCTTACGACACACACACATTCACACACACATTGTTTTACAACACATTTTCTTGATAAAACCTTTGTTGGAACCTTGGATTTCAAGAAAAACTAGTTGTTGGTTAAAAAAATGCAACAATCATCCAAAAGTGATGTTGCATGTCATAAAAGTTAAAAGTTAATACCTAAGATGACAAATTTTAAGGATTCAAGAATAATTTTCTTGGGGATTTCTTCTCCTTCGAATTGGATTTATGCAATGTTTTGCACCAAACTCATAAGGGATCCTTGAAATCTAGAAATCAAAGCTTGAAACAATCTTGGATGATTAAAATCAAAGAAAAGAGGGTTGTTCTTTTTCTTCTAGCCGTGAGTTTTAGAGAGAAAGGAGAGGAGAGTGTGTAAGTGAATTCTAATGAGAGAAAGGTGAGGTTGAGTGTGTGTAAAAGGTGGAGTGTTGGGTGGGTCTTATAGAAATGATTAAGTGTGGTTAAGGTGAGTTAATCATTTGATTATATTAATGATATGGCTGGTGGATCTCTAAGTGAGATGCCACCCGGTGTAGGATGGGTGTCGGTCTCTTTAACTTTTTTGTAAAAATCTTAAATGTTCAGGTATTTATGGGAAAATTTTTGATAAAATTAAAGTATTAATTTGAGGCTTTCCAAGTGTTCACAACATTTAATAATAGTGACAAAAAGTAAAGAATAAAGATATACCCGGTATAACTCTGTATGCAACAGACTGTACGTTGCATCAAGGCAATATTTAAAACGTCTTAAATTTAGGCGATCTAGTAAATAATATTAATTATTATTTTTATGACTAATAATATTTTCACTTAAGATTCATTAAATTATAAAAATCAACATATATTGACCAAATTTAGTTAACCAAATTATCACCAACGTTCATTAAATGTTTTAACGCTACGCGACCTAGTAATTCTTAAAATCACCAATTATTAAATTTATGCATAAAGGGGCTTTTCTAGACCTTAAATAACCTTATTTTTCATAAAATTAAGTCTTATAATGCATTTAGTTATTTTATCATATTTTATTAACGTACGGATATTAACCTGGAAACACGGGATGTCACAAATAGGCTTACACTCTCAAACAACCGCTTGCTAAACGACTATTCCTCAAATTCTGAACCAAGATTTGTGTCTTTAATAGAGCCACCATCTTGTGGGGTTGTGTTAGACCCATGTCTATAAATAAATCCAATCAAATCAATCCTTATAATATTCCTTCCCATATATTATAGTCAATTATTTTAAATATATTAGATTGATTGGCTCCTATAATTATGCTTGCATATGGTGTTGGACTATTGAAGATGATACTTACCAAAACCTAAGTGCCAAATCTCATGATGGTAACCAAAACCGACACGGTGAAGCTATGATGAAAATATGATCAAATGAAGAAAATTGGCCAAAGTCAAACTTGGTCAACTATGGTCAAAGTGAACGTTCAACATCAGTGGTCATCCTGAATGACGTCAGCGACCAGCAGTCACACATCAACAACATAGAATTTATCAGACTTGGAATAATATATGTGTAATCATTAGGGCTTAAATGTAATTTTTGTTCATTTATGTAAAAAGTATAATTTGACTATGTGTGGTCATTTTATACTTGAAAATCGAACACAAAGGGATTAAGTACAAACAAGAGAGAATTATGGTTAGAGAGAGAAACAATTAGGTGTAATGTGTGTGAAGGAGAGTTTTCTTACAAACCCCCTTTGTAATCTCCTAGCATCAATCATCCATATGAATGAATGAAATTTTTATGAATATGTATTCTTGAATTGTTAATCATTGGTTCGTCATCATGCACTAAATCTTGTATATATCTTCATTTGAAATCATCAACCGGTCTATGAGATTCCGCATCACAGATCTGATAAGCGGCAACAATACGATTGCAATATTCGATCCATCACAGAATTGATTTTCCATATATGGATATATAATTGGCCTCAATTATCCCTGTATTTCACAATTGAAATAAAGTTTTGATAATGTGAAGCTACAAACACTTGAGAAGGAAGAGGTAATCCTGCTCTTCTTACCAATAGATTATCTTAACATTAATAGATGATGAGTTTTTTTAAATTGGTTACTAATTACTTATTATTTTTCTCTTAAATACGTAGAGTGCTTGGACTGGATTTAAGGCCCCGTTCCCGGGACGCTTACAGTTGGACAATCATCGCATTATCATATAAAACAATATCTTTTCATAACATTAAGCAGCGGAATTTAATTAACAAAAGCCATTCATTTCATTAGTAGTTACTGTTGCTAAGCAATACAATCTTGTTTAAGTTATAAAGCATCATTTAATTGCATTACAAAACAACAATAATATTATGCGTGAATGGATGCCAGTCTTGCCCTGTCGTGTAACCTCCCCATGTGCCATCCTCAACAAAATTACATGCCAACTGAAAATACATAAAAGTCAGCGTTGCTGAGTGAGTTCTAGTTTTAAAGTGTTAAAATAGTTTATACAATTCATATATGAAAAATACTCTTTTCACTAAAATACTTTATTTACTTTTGTACGTGAGCATTCATCGTACATACAACAAGGTATAACCTTATTCATCATTCATCATCGCACGTATTCGTTCATTTCATACTTTATCATGGCCTACAACTACCATTCCGGGCACAATGCCACTTCATCTCCTTGCACAAAGCCATATCATATCCTAGCACAAAGCCACATCATTTTCAGGGCAAAGTGACAAGGATCCCGTTTCGTACTATGGATCGGTCACCAAGACTGATCCCCCTGTGTGTACACCCTCATGGGTTAGCCAAAATCACATGCTATTTTACACAAAGTTGAGCTAACAACTCTCAATGAGTTGTGATCCTCCTTTCATTCTACTTGCAAGCCTTTTATTTCATTCGTTCTTTATGTTCCACTTTCATTATCATTAATCTTATCTCTTTCTTAAATGATAATACTTTACATTTATGATTATAAACACACCAAGTAAAGTCACACATCAGTATGTATATAAGGAACATAAGAACAGAGCATAACCATGCATAAAATAAGCACATTTAAGCCTTAAGTCAAACTAGGGTAAAAACCTAAAATCTCAAACTTTCCAAAATTTCAGAAAATAAACTAAGTGTTAAGGCGCATGGGCACTATGTAGGGGCTTGAGCCCTACTTAGGCGCATCAGCACTCTTTGGGCGCATGAGCTAGTACTTAGGTGCCTGAGGAAAAGTTGGGTGCATGGGCACTATTAGGGCGCTTGACCCCAACACTTAGGCATCTAGTCAAATTTCCTAGGCGCATGAACCACTATTCAGGCGTATGAGATTTACTTAACCATTCTAAGTCAATATTTTGGGCACATGAGCTACTGTTTGGGCGTATGACTTACACTTGTACTTTTCTAAGGCAATTTAAGGTGTATGAGCCTTATGTAGGCGCATGAACTACCTGTTTAATCTATTTCTCAATTGTTTTCAATCCCAAACATCATTCTAACCTGTTCTAAGCTCGCCACTACCATTCTAAGCACTAACAAAGTATAAACAACCATACAACATCAACATACATGCACAAATGCATATGGGTATACATACAACATTTGTAAAAACCATTTATATGCATTTTCAACCCCAAAGAAGTCATAAAAAAAGTAAAAACCAAGGTCTAGAAACTCACCTTTACTGCTTCCAAGCACTTCTTCTTCAAATTCAAACATTCAAAGATTTCTAACACCTAAACATGTCAAAAACGTTCAACCGAACACATATACACACATAAGAACACATAGAACTTGGTCACAAGGCTAAATCTCGGTTAAAACCTTGCAAAAATACAAGAAAACTCACCTCTTTTCAAATTCTTCTTCTCCTCCTCTCTAAAATCAGATGAACTCTGCTTTCTCTCAGCAATTGTTGTGCAGAAGATGTGGGTGGCCATGCCACCTTTAAACATAATAATATTATTTTGTCCTTTTTGCACTTTTAGCCCCTCCACTTTTGTCCATTTTATTTTCTCTCAAGATACTTTTCATTTTCTTTTCTTAATACCTTTCTTTTCTTTTAATTGATGAAAGTTTTAGGTGTTACACTGAACTTTAATCATGAATTAATCCTGCTTGAGCAAAAACATAAGTAACAAAAAGAATAAGTGATAGTTTAATTGGGAGGCTTGCTATTGCTATAGAGAGATTACATGAGGTCAAAGTAGAGAGAATGCAAAGAGTAAGTGCATAGTTATTTTTCAAATCTAAAGGATAAATGGTTAAAAGTGGAACAGATTAAATGGGTCCAGAGTTACTCGAAGTTTCCAAACAAATTTAGCACTTGAAATGGCCAACACCAATATACTGATGTCCCCTAATGAAACATATATATGGATCCACGCGGTATCCAATACAAACCACCAAGTAACATGTACAAAATATATGCTAAATGTAACAGATCTTGAAATCCTACAAAACATACGTACAATTTACATATAGCTTGCGTAATTAATGAACTCGACACAAAGCAAGTTAGTCTTAGTTTGGAAGAAATTTTTGGCTGGAACTTTAACATGAAATAGCCATGCATTCAAAGTATGATTTGAGATTAAAATTATTATATTCACTGTATATGTATTGTGACATCCGGTAATTTTCCGTTACCAAACTTCGCTAGTTCCGTTACCAAACTTCGCTAGTTCTGTTAGCTCTTGCACACACTAGTTAACATTGACCGTTGGTGACTTAATAATGATTGTCTATGATAATTAAATAATAACCTAATTAATAATGTTGATTATTACTTCATGGCCATGTGATTTATGAAGTTTAAATATTATTTGTAAATTTTATGTGATAATGTGACTACGTATAATATATATTTCATGTGTTTTGTGATTAATTGAGAATGTATATTATTATTATTATTATTGACTGGTAATAAATGTATTTTGTGTTTAAAACTATTTAAAAAAGTATTAAAAAATTAGTTTTTATAAAATATAAACAATAGGGGGTTAAGTGGTAATTAACATAAACTAAACTTCATAAAAATAAGCTAAACCCTAGCCCCCAAATCCCCTCCTTTTCGACCGACACCCCTCCCCTTCTCAACTTTGCTATTTGATCAAGAACACACATATACAATCGATTTTGATTATTTCCAAGGGATTGCAAGGTGTTAGCAAGTTCCAATCTTGATTTCTACAAGTTTAAAAGGTTAGATTTTCATTGTTTTCATTGTTATTAGTGTATGATGAACCCTAATTAAAAAATCATGTAGAAACGATGAAATTGATGATGTTTTAATGATGATATGATGTTAGTTAGGTTATATGAATGATCATCTATGTTGATTATACAAGAAATCCATGATTTTGATGTGTAGTTCATTACTATTAATAGTAACTTTTGTGCATGAACTTTATGAATTGATGATGGATTGTTGATGTTATGATGTTAATGATGTTGTATGAATGTTAATCTATGTAGATTATGCAAGAAATCCATGATATATGTACTCTAGTTCATATATTGCCAAAAGTGGAAACTTTTATACATGAATATTTGTGTTTGGATGAATTGTAAGTGTTTTGATGGATGTTTATGATTGGTATGAACTAGATAGGGTATGTTATTGATGAATTTGTATTGAAATTGATGGAAGAATAGATTTTGGGATAATACTTTCCCAAAAGGGAAATTTTAATTTGGAAGATCATTGGATATTGTGAGTTAGACATGTTTATGATGCTAGGATCATGTTAGGATGTTTATTGATGATGTCTAGTGTGTTGGATTGTATTAATGGGGTTAATTGGATGGTTGATGAACTATTAGGAAAAAAAATTAGATTTTTTGGAAAACGTACAGGAATAGAAGTATGATATTTTATACCAATTATGTGTATGATGAATTATGATCTTTATGAGACTTAAGATGTACAATATGGATTATGTGGTTAACTTGTAAGATGACCTATGAAATCATGATATATAATGTTATACTACTTATGGCTAAACAACTCAACTTAACATGTCACCAACGGGTCAAGTAGATCAACTAGGTCAACTTTGTTATCGTGTTCTATTGCACTTTCGTCAATCTATTTATTGAGCTCATAAGACCTGTTAGGTCTTTGTGACCATGAATACTTATAAAATCACATGATCTAGGTAATCTTTGATGGGTTGCCTTCCTACCCTTAAATTCTGTTGCTTGTTTTGCTCGTGTGCAAATCAGGTGAGTTCATGCCCCACTGTTTACTTACTTCCCTTTTTAGGGGGAGATAGCATACTTTTTTCTTTGACAAATGCCTTTATGGATAAGTTGTGCTAGTATAAGGTGGTGTAGCATTACAATGAAAGCCCTCACACGTTAGATCGTTAATATTTGTAACTAGCAGGAAATGTTGGGTTGTACTACTGGGTCTGACAAGCCCCACCCGGGCGACTCGAGGTCAACCGGGTGTAATATTGTGCTAAACACAAACATCATCATAACTTGGTAGGTTGTGATGGGGGGGAAAACAAACGAAACACATGTCAGCTTCGATCACAAAATCACTATACTTACTACTTGTGAAACTAGACTAGTTATCTATTTCAACATATTACTTATATTTATATAACTATTACTGATTTGATTTAACGCAAACTTTTGAACTCTCCAACCAATGTGTTGACATTTTAGTATGCTATTCTCAGGTCGAGGTTGACTGCAGCCGTAGGAGCAAGCACGGGTCTCATACACATTCTTAAAAGTGAGAACATTAGTTTTTAAATTGTTTACTTTGGTTACTCTATGGTTTAGCCCGTGTTTTGCCACTGTTACATTTTTAAACACTTTGGGGTTTGGTTTAGTTTACAAACGCTTCCGCATAGCTTTCAAGTTTTAAACTATGATTTATTTTAAAGGTTGCATGTAGTGTCATTCTGAGTAACTAATTGCTGGGATCTTGGATTGTTCACACGCCTCGTGGTATAATCCTGCACGTGGATTTTGAGGGTGTGATAGATTGGTATCAGAGCCATTGTTTATATCCAACTACGTTACATACACACTAGTTTATAACCGCATACAGTTAGTTAGTTACTCGTTGCTTATTCCTTTACTGTATTCTTCATTGGCATACACATCACGTACCCTGTAGTATGTCATCATCCGTACGAGCTGCGGTGTAAGAGACTAGTAGGTTCTGATTCCCCTTGACATTCTGATTCCCATCCTCCTCCTTATGTACCCGACCGAACACATGAGTGGCCTCGACTTGACTACCCTCCCGAAGTGATGAATTGTGATCAACCATTCGCGCTGATGGAACACGATGCTTTGTGGGACTGGAGCTGTTATCCTGATTAAGTTGATGACATGATATACATGGAGCGTGTGCCTACTAAGAAACCAAGGACTAGGAACAATTCTGAGCAATCTACACCTTCCCTCCCTTCGACAGACTAGCCTAACGAACAAGCGATTGCAACTTTAGTTGCTGCCTTGGACATCAAAAAACGACGCACTCATTGGCTTATTGAGTTGGTCGCTGAACTACAATATCGGATGCGAGAGACGAGGAAAGAAGTGGCAGAGGTGAAAGACTTACAATATAAGTGCTATCAATATTAATTCACTTTGATTGATAGGATGACTCAGATGATCCACCAATCAGAGGCAAAAGAAGAGACCATACATGAACATGGGGTGAGAATTGCTACCTTGGAGGCATAGTTCATGGTGATGCACATACCTGGGGAGCCCTAGGCAGAGCCTGAAGAGGAGCTTGAGGAAGAATCGGAGGAAGCCCCGGAAGAGGAAGAAGAGCCTGAAGAGATGGAGGAAGACAATGATGGATCCGATGTCCTAGACTGATTCTCACTTTGACTTAGACTACGCCGTGTTCTCTTTTGAAAACCTATGTGTGAAGGGTTGTTTCCCAACCAGCTGAAAATCTAAAAATTTTTACATGATTGAATATTTTGTGAATTGGTTTCAATTTATTTATCTTTGGTTATTATTTTGGTTATAAATGTTATGGTTGATGAACTACTTATTTTCTTACTATTTAATATGCTCAAATATGGTGATATGTTACATGTTGCTCATTTTTGTGTTTATAAATGTAAAGTGAAAATGGAAGCCAGTGGTAGAGGATGTGGTAGAGGACGTGGTCGTGGACGTGACACTAGACGTGACGCCGGACGTGGGCGTGGCGCGGGAGCGGTTAACATGAACCCCGCAAAATTGGCTGCCCTGATCAATGACCATGTGCAGGAGACAGTGGCTGCAGTGCACGCTGCACAACCAACAAGTAAATGATACAAATGACTTGACAAACACTCTTGTTGATTGTTTAAACCATTAAACTAAATATTTTGACTTGTTGAAATAGGAACCCACCCTCTACCTACAAATCCTTCATGGCTTGTAAGCCCTACACCTACAGTGGAGCTAAAGGGGTCGTAGGACTGGTGAGGTGGTTTGAGAAGATGGAGTCTGTCTTCACCAAATGCAACTGCCCGCCAACTGATAAGGTGAAATACGTAATCGAGACACTTGAAGGCAAAACACCGTCCTAGTGGAATGCCTAGGTGCAAATATTGGGTCAGGTAATGGCAAATGACCTACCATGGGATGAGTTCAAGACAATGATGAATGAGGAGTACTGCCCTCAGGATGAGGTGCAAAAGCTGGAAATGGAACTATGGCAGCTGAAGATTCAAGGTTTTGAGATAGAGGCCTATACTACAAGTTCTCACGAGCTAGCAACATTATGCCCCGAGATGGTGACCCCGGTGCACAAAAGGATAGGGATGTACCTGCGTGGACTGGTTCCGGAGATTCAAAGTATGGTTACTGTCTCCGACCCGACAACAATTCAGCAGGTAATACGGTTGGCTCACAAGTTGACCGACCAGGCAGTGGAATAGGGAAAACTGTCTAAACGGGGTGCGGTGGCAAGTGTACCAAACTACAAACGCAAATGAGATGGTCCAAACAACAAGGTATCAACTTCAGGCAACCAACAACAACAACAACCGAGGAAGTTCAACAAAAACCAAGGTTTTAATCAAACCACCACCACCAACCAAGGACAAGGAGGATATGTATGGAGGCATGCTAAGTGTAACCATTGCAATTACCATCAAACCAACATGTGTGATAACTTCAAGTGCCAAAGGTATGGAAAGTTGGGACATGCGGCGAAGGACTACCATGGCAAACTGATGAAAAAGCCACAACAACTAAAAGGAACACCTAAGGGCAGTTTTGCATATGGGAAAGAGGGTGACTACAAAAGGAACTTCCCTCAGTTGAAGAAGAATGGAAGTGACACTCGGAAAAATGGAAACAACAACAATGCTAGTAATGGTGGAAACAATAGTGGCAACAATAGTGGAGCTAGAGGGAGAGCATTTGTCATCGGTTCAGGTGAGGCTCTAAACGATCCTGCTATAGTTATTGTAAATTTCCTATAAATGGTCGATATGCCACTGTATTATTTGATATTGGAGCCAATAGGAACTTTTTTTCCACTATGTTCGGTAACCTTATATACGATATGTCTTCTACCTTGGATTTCACCTATACCGTAGAGTTAGCTGATGGTAAACAAATTCACATCACGCATATTCACAAGGGTTGTAAGATAAAACTGGTCGGACATATTTTTGACATAGATCTTATGTCCGTTACACTTGGGAGCTTTGATGTGGTGTGGGAATGGATTGGATATCGGGGAAGACAGCAAAGGTAGTGTGCCATGAGAAGATTGTGTGTATCCCTCTTATGAATAGCAAAATTCTTTTGGTCAAGGGTGAAAGGAGTGGTGCTATGGTAGGTGTCATATCAATCATGAAAGCGTAGAAGATGCTACGTAAAGGTCGACTAGCTATACTGGCTTTGGT
>BJCN01125333.1:0-10291 GCA_018326445.1 Flaveria brownii
TATATATACGGGTTGTCACATTGTATTTATCAATGGACCCATCCGGTCAACGTTTAATGTGATATAACCACTTGTAACCAACGGTTTTGTGATTTGATGGTGGAACAAGATCCCAAGTGGATAAGGGCATTAAACTCGTCATCCATTGCTCGTCGCCACTCGGGATCTTTAAGATCGTAAGCGTGGGTGGTGGGTTGTAGGGTGGGAGGTATTGGATGAATGGTATCAAGGTTGATAAGGTTGGGGTTAAGGTATTTTGGATTGGGTTTGCGAGTGCGAGGTGGTAAGGGAGTAGACACAACATCGAGTGTGAAGGGGTTGGTAGAGGTAGTAGGGGTTGAAGGGGATGAGGTTGGGTTAGAGGTGTTTGTGGATCTATTTCATCGAGAAGAATGTTGGTGTTTGGTTGAGGGAAGGTGGAGCAAGTAGTTATGGTAGGTTTAATGGTAGGGTGTTGGGCCAGAATTTGGTGACATGATAGGTAGAGAGTTGATTGGGTTAGGTGTGGTGGGTGGATTAGAAAGAGATTGGGTTGTGGTTAATGTACTAGGGGTAGGACTGTCGTTACTAGAAGGCGGTTTGGTGAGAAAAAGGTATCAGTAGTGGGGATAGGTTCGGTAGAGGGAATGAGTTCTTTGGATGGGAAATTGGTTTCGATGAATTCATCACTAGATCCAGGTTTTGTTATCACTTGGGGTTCAACCTTGATCTCAACTTCAAGAGGAGCTTGACTTGGTGGAGAATGCAAGTCAACAAGATCCCCTCTTTTAATATTCTTCTTGATCACTCTAATGTGCTCATCCATAGTGGATAGAGACATTGGACCAAGCCTCATTTTGGAGAATCCATACAGCTTCAAAAAGCTTATCATCCTTTGCCTATCATCAAACTTCTCTTGGATCTTTTGGATGATGGCTCTTGACTTTGCAGCTTCTTCCCTCATCTTTCTCTTCTTTCTCTTAATAGATTTTTGTTCTTTTATCACTTGTTTCTCAAGCTGCTTGAGGTACTCAAATTCTATGTATTCATAGGATAAGGGAAGAAGTGCAGATACCTGATAGAATCCTATGGCACTCAGGTAGCTAATCATGTTTTGTCTGTGTATTTCCTTGTCTACCCGAGGTTGTTCAATTACCACATCCTCTGTCTCTGGGATTTCTTGAACTAGGGAGAGGGTAGGAGTATGTTTGTAGAGTCTTTTCGTCCTCCTTTCTTCCTTAACCTTAAGGAGCTGTTCTGCATTCCTCTGCCTCCTTCCTCTCCTTTGACAACTTAGTGTCAGCAAGTTCATTAAGCTCTTTTAAGGGAAGAGAGATGAGTTCATCTATGTTACAGTTCCTGGTCCCCAAGTAGTTTAATCTGGCTACTCTCAAATCATCATCCTGAGTGTTTGGCCTGGAGCCAACCCTGAATGCAGCTTCCATAAAGCCTGAGGACCCACTTGAACTCTCTCCCCTTAGCTTCCTCTTCCTCTCTCTCTCTCTCTCTCTCTCTCTCTCTCCTCCTCCTTAATATCCTCAAGAGTTAGTTTCTTTTTCCCTTTGTCACTCACAGGCCTTGGTGACTCAGGGTGGAGAGAGAGCTTTGCCCTTTATTGTTTGGTTAAGCATTTAAGCTCTAGCAAGAGGGAGGTTATGAAGCACCTTCACCAGCTGGTGCCTCATTGAGGGTAGAGGATGTTGAAGTAGTTCCTCTAACAAGGTTCATAGGGTCTATCACTAGGCCTTTAGTCATGGTTTCCCCTTTAAAGCTAATCTTAGGGTCCACCTCAACATTTAGTTAACCAATAACATTGCCTGTTAGCCTTTGTCTTCTTCTATGTCTGAACTCTTCAACTATCCTACCTTGAATCCTCTCAGCCAGTCTGTCAGCTTGCCTGTTTTAACTAGGATTGGCAAGTGACATATGGACCAGAGGAAAACTATCATAGTACTTCAAGGTATGAAAATGAAAGACCGCTTGCTGTCCTGAAGTCTATGCGGTATCAAAGCTCTCCTAACAGCATCATACCTCCACCCTAGTATTTCATTCTTAGCATCATAGGGTGGGGTAGACATAGCCCTTAGGATGCCCTCCTTAAAGAAACTGTGTATGAGTGAGTCCATATCAATGTGAACGTGAGGAGGTTGCCAAGTAAGACAATTAGAAGTGAGGGTGGTGAATCCTCAATGTCCATACTTTAAGAAGAATTCCCAGGTTCTATGATTGCTAGGACTTTCTCCCCCTTTTTGGTAGCATCACCTTCTTGCATAGGTGAGCTTGAGGTTAGGTCCACCATATCCATAGGTTCTTGTGGACCTGGTTGAGTCCTTCTGAGTGGTCTCTGAGCTAACTTGCCTTTGAGATCGGTGATCTCAAGTTGCTGGTCATAGACCCTCCTTTGTAAGGTAGTCACCTGAGATTCCAGGTGACTAACCTTTGAGACTAAATAGGTGCAGGTTTTAGTCAGTTTTTGCACCTTTAGTTTCAGACTCCCCTCATCTTTATCAGAAGAATCACGGGGGGTGAGAGAATAGGACCAAAGTCTTCTTCCTCATCACTAGCACTTTGTTCTTAGCTGCTGGATTTCCCCTACACCATGACAATTTTAGTTGAAGTGTCAAGGGGCTAGGTTGCCATGGTTGAGGTCTTAATAATATAGTCATTTGTTAAAGTGAGAGCCTCTTCCATATGTACCTTCTGAACTTGTTCAAGGAGATCCACCTCAGTAGTGGGTGAATGATGTGGGCAAGACATGGGTGATGCAAGAGTACTCATCTCTCCTTGAGCGAGGGTGGAGAAGAGAGACATGATAATCATTGAAGCCCATGTCTTCATCATCATAGAATTCTAGGTTGGGTATGGGTTGGTAAGGTCTATAAACTAAGGATTGTGACTTTCACCTAAAGGTTGTTCACTAGAGTTTTGAGACTCTGAGTGAAGGCTTAAGGTTGTTGGGGTTGTGAGCTCATCAGGTTGAGCATGAGAAACCTTAGCACTGATCCTTGGTAAGATGGGAGTGGTTTGCTCCTCAGGGGAAGTAGGAGCTCAAGTGTCTACTTCCTCCTGCATGGGTGAGGATATAGGGTCTTGCACAAGCTGAGTAGCTTGTGTAGTGGCTCATTTGGATTTTCTTATGTAGGTGATGATTATTTGAGGCTGGGTGGGTGGTTGAGAAGTAGAAGGTGTGGATTCAACATTACCTGTTCCCCTTAAATGTGAGCCCAGTTCATAGTTAAGAATGTGCTGGACATATCTAGGGAACATGTAATATTCTAAGATTCTAAGTTAGAAAGTAAATTTGTATAGACAAACTGAGAATACTTGAACTTGACCCCCTAAACCATACCGTTGACTATGTAGGATAGGTCTTTAGGAATTTAGTCCTATCTTCCATGCTTGTTGGATAGATAGTGGATGACCACATGGAGGAGATACTTTCATTGGGAGGAGACCTTCCTTTTTCTAAAGGTTCTTACAGAGTAGTCACCTTTATAGTCCATCTGCCTAAAGGAGTGGTTGATAACAGAATTTGGGAAGGACAAATCACCTTTTACATCATCCAGCCTAAGATGAGTGTTAATGGAGGTTGGAGTGATGAAGATTGTCCTCCCCTGCATTGTGGCAGACAGTGCCTTCTCCCTATTCATGGTGACCTCTTGGCAGGTCCTCCAGAACTATAATAGTTGATCTTTATAAAGTGGAGGATATATGGTGAGGGAGGTGAAGTAGTTGGATAGAGTTAAGAATAGACAGACCTCTAAGAAACAAGGATCTTTGTCAGACTTCAATAAATCCACCTGATTATGTTGCCTGTGTAAATTCATGGAACAATCTGGTTGGTTTCTACAATCAAGGTTGCCTATTTGTGAAGTCAAAAATCTTCCTAAGGTAATTTGTCTTAGGATGTTTTATAAAAATGTCCGAACCCAATTTGACTTCAGAAGATATTCCTGAGCTCTATGGAAATTTGTTTCGAAAGAAAAATACTTAGAGTATTTTTAATTCTGAGACATATTTGACTTGGGAAGAGATTAAAATTTAGAAGTTTTATTACTAAGAGAATAAATCTTTCATGACTTAATTACTTTCAGAAGAAAATTTTCATTCAAAAACATATAAATACTTAGAAGCTTATTTAAACTTCGGAAGATTTATCAAAATTTCTTCCAAAGGTAAATTTCTTGTAAGTAGTTATCTGATTTGAAGACTTAATGTTCTTCCGAAGACAACTTAATGTCTTCCGAGAGAGAATATATCTAATATTTCCAAAATTCTAAGTAATATTATTTGAAAAATTTTCTTCCAAAGTAAACTAGGCTTATGTTGGTGATAATGTAGACAACATAGGATACACATGTTTTAGAATTAGATTTGAATTAAGTTTAAGCGTTTCTACTCAATGTTAATAATCCCAATAGCTGATACAAGGTATTTGAATCTCGATTCCTCAAAAGCCTTTGTGAATATATCAGCATATTGTTCATTTGTGTTAACTTTAACTAGTTTTATAAATCATTTTTCAAAATTATCTCCAATTAAATGATACTTGATTCTCTGTGATAGAGATAGCACTATTGTTTTCTATATGGATTGGAATCTTCTTGAAATTGAATCCATAGTCCAGCACTTGATTCTGAATCCAAAGCACTTGAGCACAGTAGCTAGCAGCAACAATGTATTCAACTTCAGCAGTTGATGCACACATAAGATTGTTTCTTGCATTGTCGTAAGATTATCCTTCCACTAAGGAATTGACATCCCCTAGATGTATACTTTGCAGTCATGTTGCAGCCACCATAGTCACTATCTATATAGGTATACAGATTGAAGTCAGAATTCTTTGGATACCAAAGGCCTAGTTTAGGAGAACCTTTAAGATATCTAAGAATTTTCTTAACAGCAACTAGGTGTGACATCTTGGAGTTGACTTGATATCTTGCACATATGCATGCAGAAAACATGATATCAGGCTTGCTGGCTGTGAGGTACATAAGAGACCCAATCATAGCTCTATAGAGATGTTCATCTACACACCCCCCTCAAGATCAGGTCCAAGAGAGTGGTTTCTTGCCATGGGTATCTTTGCAACCTTACATTCAGTCATATTGAATCTTGTAAGTATGTCTTGTACATACTTTGACTGATTTATAAAGATGCCATTGTCAACTTGCTTCACTTGAATTCCTAGAAAGAAATTGAGTTCCCCCATGGCACTTATTTCAAATCTATTCTTCATTAGCTTCTCAAAGTCTTTCTAGAGCTTTGGATTAATTGACCTAAAGAAATTGTCATCTACATAATCTTTAACCAACATCAAGTTATTTCCTGTTCCATTGATGAAGAGTGTTCCATCTATAGTACCTTTCTTGTAGCCATACTGACAGAGATACTATGATAGTGTCTCATACCACTTCCTTAAAGCTTGGTGCAGCCCATAAAGAGCTTTATCAAGCTTGGAGACATAATCAGGATAATTAGGTCTGTAAAGCTAGGTGGTTGTTTGAAATCCTTGGATGCAACTTGCCATCAAGTTGGTAGACCTTGAAATCCTTGGATGCAACAAAAGAAAGGAATATCCTAACAGCTTCAAGTCTTGCCACTATAGTAAAAACATATATGTAGTCAATCCCCTCATCTTGTGTATATCCTTGAACAACTAGTCTAGCCTTATTCTTGATGACAAGTCCTCTATCAAATTTCTTGTTCCTAAACACCTATTGGGTACCTATATTGGTCTTCTCTTATGGAAGAGGACATAGGTTCTAAACCTTTTTTGTTTGGAATTGAAGCAACTCCTCCTGCATTGCTTCAATCCAACTTCCATCCTTTAAAGCCTCATCAACCTTCTTAGGCTCTATCTGGGATAAGAAGCAAGATTATAGACAAACATTTTTGTCATGGGTTTGTCTTCTTGTTCTCATGACTATGTCAACATTACCATTGATGTTTGTGGTGGGTTTGACTTGTGGATCCTGAGTTAAGGAATCATAACAAGTTGATTGGACAGATCGAAATTTGTGAAATTTAGATATGGCAATGAAGTATCACCCACAACATCAGCACACTTATCAAGATAAGCTTGATCGAATAAGTGTGTGACATCATTGGTGTTGTCTTCCATGGTGTGGTTATCAGCATCAAGAGATTCTTGATCACTGTCACCACCACCATTTCCTCCTACATTTGAAGCTCCTTCATTTGAGTTCTGTGCCTTTGAGCTGGAACTTGTAAGCACCTCAGATTTATCAATTGAATTTGTCATGGTTGTGCTGATAGGAATTCCATTTGCAGGGTTAGTTACCATTGAAGCTGAACTAGTTTTCTTGCTTGGTCTTCTCAGCTCAAATCTTGGATTAGGATCTCCTGTTGATAAGTTACCTGTAGATCCTGAAACATTCAAACAAGATTTGTTAAAACAGTTAGTAACTAAATCAATATCAAATAGCCAATCAGGACTAGAACCTTTCATACTGGGAGAGTGCACATTGAAGGTCACATTAGTTGACTCTTCAACTACTCTAGTTTTGAGATTATATACTCTATAAGACTTAGCTTGGGAAGAGTATCTAATGAAGTGTCCATCATCTGATTTCTCAGCAAATTTGGCTACTTGATCTTTGGTATTCAAGATGGTGCAAGGACATCTAAATGATCTAAGCAAACCAATGAAAGGTATCCTTTTATACCACAGTTCATAGGGAGTCTTAACATGAGTCTTAACTACTATAACTCTATTTCACACATAGCAGGCAATGTTGATTGCCTCTTCCCAGATGGTGATTGACAGTTTAGAGTTAGACATCATGGTTCTTGCAGCTTCATTAAGTGTCTCGTTTCTCCTCTCAGCAACACCATTTTGCTGAGGAGTCCTGGGAGCACTATATTGTCTTGTAATACCCTTTTCATTCTAAAATATGTCAAGGATTTGGTTGTTGAATTCAGTTCCTTGATCACATCTTATGGTCTTGACCTTGTGATCACATTGATTCTCAATTTTCAGAATGAAGTTCTTCAAGATCTTAGGAGTCCCATCCTTAGTTCTAAGGAAGAAAGCCCAAGTGAATCTTGTGAAATCATCTGTAATCACTAAACAATATGAGATCCTTCCTAGACTCATTACACTAGTGGGGCTAAAGAGATCCATGTTTAATAAGTATAGGGGAGTAGTGATGGAGTTCCTTTTCTTTGGCTTGTGAGACATCTTGTGTTGCTTCCATTTTAGGCATGCAACATAGTGATTATCAGTTGTAAACTCTTTCTTTGCCATTCTAATTACCAAATCATTCTTAATTAATTTGTTCATGGTTTTAAAGTTTACATGGAACATTCTTTTATGCCAAAAGAAAGACCCATCACTATTTACTTTAGATAGAAAGCAGGAAACTTCTCCTGAGGGAGATGTTTCCTTCAAATCCATATTGTACATGTTCCCTTTCCAAGGGGCTTTGAGCAGTATATGCTCTTAACTTGAGAAAAATGAACTCATGCTAAGTAAAGAGCATGTTGTGTATCTGATTACAAAATTAGGATACACTCAGTAAATTGTACCCAAGATCTTGAACAAAGTTTACCTTTTCAATGCTGAGCTTACCATTTATGACCCTACCTCTTCCAGTAATATAACCACCCGCATGTCCTCTAAAAACAACTAGCCCTCAATCAGTCTTCTCAAAGTTTTAAAGCAAAGAGCCATTGTCTGTCATGTGCCTGGAACAACCACTATCAATAATCCATACATTTCCTTTGGTCTTTACCTGTTCCTACATGAAAAAGAGATGATTAGTTACATTTAGAAACCCAATCCTCATTGGTCTTGGGCTTATTAAAGTGGTCTAAAGACAATGCAACAATGATTTATCCTATGTTTAGATTTTAAGGATCATTTGCTGTTATTGATGAAGAACTTTCAGTCACATGGTCTTCCTTTATCTTCAACACCGTCTTTAGAAGATTAGACTTGATAATCAACACTTCAAAAGTTTTAACAACTTTAGAAGTTTTGGAGACTATGTATTTGGAAGATCTTGCCTTCGCTAGAGCAAGCTTCTGTGCTTTGAAAGCATTCCTCTCTTTCATGACCAATTTTTATTCTGAAGGCAATGCCCTTATTTTCACTTTAGAGCTTCCAAAATGATGAGATCTTCCTTCCAAAGCTTTCTTCTTCTTCTTTTTCTTCTTCTTCTTCTCAGAAGTCTTCTTCATAGTCAGGATAGTACTTTTGGGATTGTAGATGAAATGCTTAGCAAGATGAGAAGTACTACCACACATGATATAATCAACTGACTTCCTTCTGAGATTTTTCCTTTAAGTAGAATACTAAGCTTGATCACTTTCTATCTCCATCTTCATCTTCTCAAATGATGCAGCAAGCTTCTTAGGTTGAGGCTTGCTCTTGAAACTGGATGGTTCAAGCTATGTAGTAATGGTATCCAACTGATAAGCCTTCTTTTCTTCACAGGGAAGAGTTGGACATGAACTAAAAATCCTGGTACTAGAGTTCTTGGTTGAGTCCTCAGTCTTTACCACTTCAAATCCTGCAGAGATAAAGACCTGTTTCCGCTTAGAGTTGAAAGTGAACTTGATATCTTGAGCCTTCTTTGATATTCTCTTGGCTGCTCTGATCAAGTTCTTCCTCTTAGACTTTGTCATCCCTGGTTCTTTCTTTTCCTCAGAAGAATAGTGACTCTTCTTAGGATGATCTTCTACACTCATGTCAGGTCTATCCTACACTATCTCCTCTTCATCCTCTTCTTGAACAGGGTACATAAGGGGAAGCTCATCTTGACAAGTTCCACACCTTGGAGATCTTACAGATAGTAAAGTGTGTGGAGGAGCTATCTCAGTAGATCCCAATCCATGCTTGTTTTGATAACACACTTTTGCATGCAAGGATGAGGATAAAATGTTCTTGAAGGTCTCTTCTTCAAGAACACATTTTTCTACCCTAGCTTTGCTGATCAAAAGCTCAGTCTGACATTTAGTTAACTTAGTGATAAGATCTTTGATTTGAGTTCTGTAGTTGGCGTGTTCATGCTTAAGAGTTGAATTGGTTTTCTGCAGATCTTCTCTTTTAAGTTTATAATCATTTTCAGCTCTTTTAAAGTCAGCTTTAATATGTTTAAGGACTCAATGTCAGATCTCATCTCTAAGTTATATGACCTATATCTATTCACTTTAGCAATGCATTCTTGAGTACAAAGATGTTCAAATACCTTGGCTCCTTCATGATAAGCCATTAGTGCTTCGTTTGGAGATGCATCTTCAACCTGGAAACTCCAATCAAAGCATCTTTCTTCAATAGCAACTGCAACATGCTGCTTGGGCTTCTCAGTGTGTGGAGCTCCATTAGTGTAGTTTGGTCTGGGTTGTGCTTGGCCACCATTTGTCCTTGGTGCCTTGCACTCCCTAGCAAAGTATACCATTTGGCTACAGTTGTAACACTTCACCGTGTTTTCATCCATCCTAAACTTTCCACCGGTTGCATTACTAGAAACTTCCTACCTGTGCTCTTGTAGAATTTCTTAGCCCTATGAGTGAGAAGAGGAATCTACTGGACTATCTCCATGTACTCCAGATCATCTGGATGGATACAGTCCAATTTTTCAAGAGTGAAGAAAAGTTTCCACTGCTTTCATCAGTAGACACAAAGGCATGCGATGAGCTTGTCTTTGGAACGGGCTTCCTTGGATGTAGCTCTCCCATGGTGTCTCCGAGAAGATGATGAAAGGGACCTTTTGTGAGTTTTCTAGGTAGCAGATAAGATGATGCTGTGGGTCTCTAAAATCCATTTCTACGATATGAAGGGAAGAATTCTGTTGATTGTTGGAGTTGCAAGATGGATTTTGCATGTTCATCTCCATCTGGTATCCACTGAGGATACCATAAAAATATATAAGAGAGAGGGTCTTGAGGTTTTCAGTCCTCTTAATGACCACACAATAGTGTGTCTATTATCTGGGAAGAGAGGACATGAACTTCCTCATAATATCCCTATTCTCAAGAGTTATTCCAACATCCATTAGAGTATCCATAATCTTAACATACCTGAAGTATTGTTGAGTCATGGTTTCACCTGCTTTGAAGGTGAGGTTTTCAAATTGCTGCTTTAAGAGCTCTTTCTTGTTCTCTTTAGCTTCATTTGACCCATCATACATCACCTTCAGTGCATCCCATAGTTGCTAAGCAGTTTTGCACTTCTTGAAGCCTTTGTAGATAGAGTTTGGAATTATAGTTTGGAGGGAGGTCATGGATTTCTAGTCTACATCAATCTTCTTCTAGTCTTTTTCAGAGTAGTCAGCCACTTCCTTTC
>BJCN01125380.1:0-14266 GCA_018326445.1 Flaveria brownii
ATTTTATGTCAAGTATAGTAAGTCCCTAATTACAGTGGTCGGTTATGATTAACTGCTTACTTTACTCTTCATACACCAAGCATTTTCTATCCTGACTATATCAGTATCTAAATCTACTATGAACACATAATCAAATAGCACACACACGTAACTCCAATTAACTTCAAGAAAATAAATACCTGATGGCACGTAGCTACTCGGGCTGGCATCACTTTCCTTTAGTCCCATTCTCAGTTTAAGATTAGGTTTTTGAAAATATTTTACCCAATTCACTTAAACTTTAACTCTGATACCAACTTGTAACCCGTTCCCGGGACGCTTTTAGTTGGACAATCATCGCATTAAACATACATAATACTATACTTTTCAAAAAACATTACAACGGAATTACATTTAACAAAAGCCCATTCATTTTCATTAATAAATTATTGTTGCTATGCAATACAACATTATTTAGTTACAAAAGAAAACATCTGTTAACTGCATTACAAAATAACAATAATAACATGTATGAATGGATATCTGTCTTGCCCTGCCAAGTAGCCTCCCCGTGTGCCATCCTCAACAAATTACTTGTCAATTGAAAATGCATAAAAGTTAGCGTTACTGATTGAATTCTAGTTTTATAAGTATTAAACTATCTTGTGTGTTTTACATACGAAATATACCTTTTTATAAAATACTTTACCTTCTTATACAACACACATCATATATACATTCAAACAATATTCATTGTTTATTTCTTTCTTTCATACTTTAATTACTATCTTTTATCATTGTATGTATGTATATATATATATTTCCTTTCCATTCTTTTCATTAACATTTACTTTCGTATACATACTTTCATTTCGTGCATTTCACTATTTTTACTTTCTATTCATACTTTTCATCGTTCTTTACTTTCATATGGATCAATGTACGATACCCCGAACATTATGCATGAACCTGATGCTGGGCCTGTGGTCTACAATTAGACCAAGAACATTGTGCTGAAGCTGACCCAGTTACCTAGGGCATGTCATCTCTCCCTTTTATCCGGACCAATGTGCAATACCCCGAACATTGTACACGAAGCTGATGCTGGGCATGTGGTCTACAATTAGACCACGAACTTTGTGCACGAAGCTGACCCAATCACCTAGGGCCCACAAGGGTCCCGTCAATCTTAATGATTAACCCTGTATGCATCCTTCGGGTTATTAAAACTGCACACAGTTAAGCTAATGACAACATGGCCGTGCACATCCTTTCTATTTGCTTGCAAGCCATTCTTTCGTTCATGACATTTCACTTTTCATCTTTGTTATCTTTCAATTCGTTACATTATACTTTACGTTCATTCATACATTCGTCATACTATGTAAAGTAATAACATAATACTTAACGTATATTATATTATAATATAAATACGTACTGAAAACAAATAAAAGATAACACCTCATACACATATGCATATCATACATTCATCATATCATCGAACACGTTCTATGCATAGCCATCCTATACTCATACTTAAAATAGGCCAAAACAGTCTATAGGTCAAATTAGGGTCAAACCCTAACATTCTGTTTTTCCTAAAATTCTAGAAAATTTTCTAAATGTTTGGGCGCATGGGCATTATTTGGGCGCATGAGGACTGTTTGTGTGTTTCTCCACTATGCAGGCGCATGAGCCTATACTTAATTGTTTCTCTCTCATCTAGATTTTTTAAAATCAATGTATCTTTTTAAAATTAGATTTTATTAAGAAAATCAAAAATCACATCTTTTTATTAAAATAGAACTAATAATACAACTCTTATATATAATATGAAATTTTCTAAAACACTAAACATTTTTTAAATAAAATATTTTAAATCGGTCATTATTTAAAAGAATTATAAAAATGTGAACTTTTCTAAAAACAATCTTATTGGAGCGATCAGAATAATTATAAACCAGAGTTTTTAATAAACAAGATGTTTATAAAAAAATATTTTTTAATAAAAAATCTTAAAGCAAATGTTTAAAAATAAAACTATTTAGATAAGAGGGTTAAAAAGAATAACATAATTGTTTTATTTTCTTGAACTATTACGTATATATAATTCATATCTTGTATTAAAATATCATACTGTAAATTTTTGTGTTTATTACTAACTATAATCCGTTAAATGAATGGTTTCTAGTTTATCTGTCTGTCTGTCTGTCTATCTATCTATCTATTTATAATAAAGAAAAAGATAAGATAAGACGTAACGTAATCGTAAGTCTCATCATATTAACTTTCTCATTTCTCTCTATTATTAAAACTAATATCGAATACTAATAATATTTTTCATACCATTTTCAATTTAAAAAATGTATAATTTAATAAATTGTAAATCTATTTTTTTTAATTTAAAAACACACTTTTAGAATAAAAAAAAGCAACAAACATTTTAACAAAATCCATTTTACTTAAAATAAAATATTTAAAAACTATAATTTTTTATAAAACAAAAGTTTAAGAAAAATACATTATTGTTTATTTACTTAAAGTAGCCATTTACAAGTAATTTTAATCGTATTTTATCTTCAAGCATGGTTTTATAATTTAATAATTTATTTATTCAATTCGTGTAATACACGGGATGCTAATCTAGTAAATCATATAGTGGTTTTCTAATAGATAATTTCAAAGGAATGAATGAAACAGTTTAATTAAACCCACGTGTGCTAGAAGTCCATGCATGAATTCTTTTTCTTTTTCACCTTTTATTTTATTATTATTTATGTCTTCTGCTATTAAGTATATATTATTTATTATTTTTTTTAAATAGTTTAAACATACAATACAAATAATATTCATTTTTTTGAAGTTTTAATAGTGGACCTTAAGTTTTGTTAAAAAAATACATCTTTAGAGCTTACGATCTCTTGTAAAACTTCTTGGCTCTATGAGTGAGAATAGTCATTTGCTAAACTATCTCCATATGCTCTAAATCATCTGAATGGATTCAATCAAATTTTTCAAGAATGAAAAGAAAAGTGCCACAACTTTCATTCGAAAGACACAAAGGCTTGAGATGGGCTTGTCTCTTGAATTAGGCTTCCTTGAATGTAGCTCTCCCTTGGTGTCTCCGGAAAGGTGATGAAATGGTCCTTTTGTGAGTTGTCAAGGAAGCAGATAAGATGATATTGTGGTTATCTACTATCCCTTTCAACCACATGGAGTTATGAACTCTGTTGATTACTGGTAGAGTTGCTGGATGGATTTTGCATGTTCATTCCCATCTAGTAACCGCTTAGGTCACCATATAGCTCTGTGAGAGTAAGGGTGGAGAGGTTTTCAGTTCTCTTAATGGCCAAACAATAGTGAGTTTATTGTCTGGGAAGAGATAACATGAACTTACTCAAATGTCCCTATTATTAAGTTTAACTACATTACTCCAACATCCATCAGATTATCTATAATCTCAACATACCTAAAGTATTGTTGAGTCATAGCTTCACCTAATTTGTAGGTGAAATTTTCAAACTGCTGCTCCATGAGGTCTTTCTTGTTTTCTTTAGCTTCATCTGACCCCTCATACATAAGCTTCAGTGCATCTGAGAGCTGCTTTGCAGTTTTACACTTCTTGAAACCTCTATAGATATAGTTAGGAAGAGCAGACTGTAGAGTGGTCATGGCCTTCTGATCTATATCAACTTTCTTCCACTCTTGCTCAGAATAGTCAGTCATTTTCTTTGAAATCATCCCACTACTAGCAGTAGTTGAAGAGCTGCTTGGGATGTGAGGTGTTGAGACAACAGATTTTCACATTCTGATGTCTTAATAATTGATGAATCATTCCATTTTTTGCACCAAGTATCAAAGTTGTCAGGAGTAATCAGTGGATATTTGGTCATGGTACTGGTTTCCATGTCAGCCTTAGTAAGAGCTGCCATTAGAGCTGGTAACTGTTTTATGAAACTAAAGAAATTTAAGATGGTGAGATCTTACAATCAAAAGCTTAGAAAGCTCTTATACCAATTGTAAGACCTGTAAATGGGGTAATGCAACAGTTTCATAAGGTTTGAGAGAACAAGCAACATATAAGATGATCAAATAGGGAGCCGGTTTAAGAAACAAAGAACAAGAGTAAAGAGCACAAGCAGGACAGAAGTAATTGGTTTTCAAGAATGATGTATACTACTCTCAAGTGTTTTAAAATTGTTACAAGGCTTAGTACAGTCGGCATAATTCTTTGAAGGCCAGCTGAAACACTAATCTAAACAAAAAAACATCAATATAAAGTTAAAAAGCAGATTGACTTTTGACTAGTGACTATGACATGGCATATCTCATATCTTAATATATTACAAAAATGATAAAAGTAGAAGAGTAAAAAATTACAGACTCAATGACCTTAATTTACAGTTGACAAAAGTATGCAGATATCACCAACTTGTATAAGTTGGTGAGTTTTCAGAGATAGCAGGACGAAAATTGGTTTAGCTTTTGTCAAAAGCATGTCCTCTCTGTATTCAGAAAAAATAGTCTCTTGGATTCGAAAGATTTTGTATTAAAGCTTCGGAAGACTTCGTTTTTAGCTTCTGAAGAATTGATATTTGGTTTCGAAAGCTTTAACACTTAGCGAATTTCTTAGTGCATTTGTCATATCTTTCGAAATAACTTCCTTGTACCTCAGAATGCTTGCTGATAGCTCTTTGCTTTACATCAGTCTGTAAAGTAACTTTTACAACTACTGAACTAATAGAATCAAATCCGAGCATAATGATCACTGAAAGCACACCAAACAATCACAAATGAAACATTTGTATCTACTACTTAAACCCAAATCAAAACTAAACACAAGACCACACAAATCACCCTTTAAATCGGTCCATTTATGCCCAAACTCATCTAAAACACTCGACCACCATCTTCAAGCATTCTTATCCATGAAAACCACTAAAATAAATCCAAATAACAACTCTCATCCACAAAATCTTATATTGAGCACCCAGGCAACGACACGGTTGTAAATAACCAAAACACTATTCGTATTCACTCAATAAGAATAGAGAATCATATTATAATAGCGGGATGAAAATAATTAAACATTAAAAATGAAACTCAATGTGTGATCGATGAATAAGAAGTCAAATCAAACTAACACAACCAAATTAATAAAATTTCCTTGTTTTCACTTAAAATTATGCAATTACATATTTGTGTATCAAAGTAACAACCTCCGTTCACATATTTGTGCTTTATAGTTGTGCTCGTTATATATATATTTTTAAGTTAAAGACTAAACAAAGCATTATATATACAATACATATCACGCACATTTTCTATAATCAAATTTAAATCAAAATATGACTATGACACGTTTTACGTCAACTTTATAAAACCCAATTCCATAAAGGGGCGAAGAGAATGTTACTTTAGTAAAATCTTGCCTCAAACTTTCGAGCACTATTCTATTAGTCGGGCAGTTTTCAAATTTTTGGAACCAAGTTTTTGACATGTTTTCATCAAATCCTTAAACTTGTCGAATACAATAACACTTATAAATTTAGCAGCAAGTTGTTTGATTTAAAAAGAAAAAATCTCAACATGTCATACCATCTATGACAATGTTTACGACAACCACAATATAGTATGAAATGATACTAATATTATGATGTAAGCTTCAATTACGTTTATATTGTATTTATTATTACATTATAATAATAATCTTGATTATTTTATTGCCCAAACCATAAGAGCTATCTATGTAAATTACTAAAAAATAAATATTGATAAACTTTATTTTGTTTATTTTTAAATTAAACTTAAATTAAAGTTTAATTTAAAAAAAATATTTTATTCATAAACCAATTCCAACCCAGTCCAATCTAGAACCTACCTAAATCAATGCCTACTAGATAGTGTTTTCCAACACCGCAAAGCGATTCCAACCAACGTTTCCTCACCCAAAGCGGTTTTGACTTTGTTGACTAAACATAAAGTGGTATAAGTAATAAGATTTAATTTGCACCTGGTTACTGTATGTAACTTTAAGGGGAGTTTTAAATTATTAACAGATTAGTTTCTGTCAGAGCCAATGCTGACTTGGGGTTTAGCTTGCTCCTTAGTCAGTTAGTGGTAATGAAAACTTTGTAATATGCACAAAATATACAGTAAGCATCCATTTTGTTTCTAGGATTACCAACTACATTTATGAAAACATTTCTGAGTTGTTGAAGAAATTATAAAAGAATAATTTAGGCAATTGATAATGTTACCTGGCTTCAGGTCACATTTTCATGCCAGAAATCTTGTATCAAAAGCAATTCTATAAGCACCGACTGTACTTACGGACTGTTGTAGATTATATATATTAGCTGAGTCCCAACTGCACCAACAGATATGAAAGAATATGAATCAAATCCACTGCCTCAAGATACAAGCATCCATTTGGATGGATCCTATCCGACATTCTACCGTTGACTTTTAGTCAAACTCCTCTTGATAATGACATTCAACGGATTCATTGGCTAATACATGAATTCAAGCTAACACTTGCGATTACTTTAATCCTTTTCTTGTAATACGTATATGAGACCAATAAACTGCAAAATTTATGACAAACACCTCCTTTTGGCGTGTTTTCTTTCGTTCAACAGATCAACCAGTGAAGGAAGTGGTTTAGGAACAGGAACATGCATACTCCTATACAACTTCCTTATGTTTTCACCCACTCCCTTTGGTGAACACACAGTTGTGCGTTTGACTATTCCTTCAGTCAGGTCCTTTGACTTTGACACGTAAAGTTGATTTTCAGATTTGTCCCTATCCCTAAACGTATCATTGTTAATCTGAACTTCAACATCTTCATCAAAGTATGAGACTTCAGGTTTGACTAAATCTTCATAAATGAAAGTAGAATTATCAAGCCCGAGCCTTGCTCTTCCAAACAATGTCACGGATGACTCTTTTACTTGTGAAGACACAATCACAATTTCTTTTTTACTAAAAAGTTCTTGCGGTGATTCTAACTGAGACATGACAAGTGGAGATGTGCTACAGGAAACTTCCTCATGTATGTTGTCATCAACAAATGGAGTCTCGAGATGAATATCTAGAAGCTTCCACAAAGGGTCATCAAGAGCTAAATTACCATATGAGCAGTGCCTTTTCACATAACTGAGCTCTGTGGCTCTACACTCGGGGGTGGTTGAGACCACCCATCTAGGTGCAAGTAGTTGTAGCGCCCACTCAAGTTCGTCTCTAGATGAATGCATCGAATAACAAACATGCCAAATACCAGATTGGTCCCTTCTTGCTTCTTTAAATCGATCAGTTTTTCGTTTTTTAGCTTCTGATGAAACATCCTCAAAGACAAACCATTGGGCTGAAGGACGTATTATAAGTGGGTCGGGCTGAAAATTAGCCCGGGCTTCAGCTAGTTTTGCTTCTGCTCTTTCGGAGAATCGTGGGAAACCATCAAAAAGATGGAATCTTGAAGATGGGTCTTGAGAAATGATATCCGGTACAGTTATAAATAGAGATTGGAAACATTCAGGGTTGTTTTCTTTATCAATAAAGATTTTTGAACCAAAAGTTTGAGACACACTAACAAGTATTTCTTCCTGACCAAGAAGATCACATGTTAGGTACACCACCCGAGCATCCGGATGATTCCATATGCAATCAATGACCTGCAACAAGAGAAACAACTTTAACTATCAAGTAGAACAGGCAAAACTGCCAGGTCAGGCAGATTGGGTACTTGTCAAGCCAAGTCAGGTAGGATTATTAACACACAAGATTCAGAATTACCTGCCGGGTTGCAACATGTTTGCTAGGCATTTTCGAAGAAAATGTCCCGAACGTACAGTCCAGAAAAACATAATCAAGTCGACACTTAGGTTCTCTGGATATTTTGCCTAGATATTTCTCAGGTAATCTCTGTAGACACTCAGGTGTAAGTCTACAGTCTCCTGTGTGCAGAATATTACCAAAAGTGCCTTCAAACAAAAACATGACTGCACCTGCAGATTGCAAATACGCAAATATTATGCCCTACAAAGGTTGATATGTAAATACGTTCTGCCTTAATTCACAATTGCAGTATGTGAAAGATCATGACAAGCTTGATGGATATAATCACAAGCTAGAGTGTCACATGTTATTAAGTGACTAATTACTAGGAAGAAAGAATGTTTAAATCATAAGGGACGTCCCATGTCCCAATAAATTTCCTTAATCTCTAATTTTCAAACTCTGCCACTAAATTTTTAACTTTTAATTTGTGAACTTCTCTCATTTTTATTCCTATATCAAAATTTTCCTCCATCATACTTTGTCGAGCTGGGGTTCTCTTTTGAAGCGGTCTCTCTGTCTCCCAAGATAGAGGAAAGACTGGCCACCACCTACCCCTCCCAGACCCTACTCTCAGTGGGACATATTGGGTATGTTTGTTTGTTTGTTTGTTTTTTTTCATACACCATCTATCCATTTGTGCTAACAACCTAAGTCAAAGCCACACCGACTGTTGTCAATAGCGAACGTAGCGGGCGCTATAGCGCTCTTAGAGGCCCTGCACCGAAGCATTCAATTACTCTGTCATAAAGAAAGGGAAGGAAATATTTTTTTGATCAATCCCCTGAACCTCTACGTCGCGAACAGGCCAAGGCCCGCTATCTAGTAGTTAGCGGTATATAGCGACTTGCAGCTGTATTTTTATTTTTGTTTTCTATTTTTTTATTCTTTATTACTATAAAATTGACACAAATAGAGTATTTTAGCTAAATTGGTGGTGTTTGCTTATATATTCTACTACTTTATAGCTAGACATGTTTATTTATTGAATGTAAAACATTTCTTAAAGCTTCTACTACCTTATCGCTAAACACAAAATACTGGGCGCTATTTATCGCTATTCACTACGTAGCATATAGGTGGTTTGTCACTATTTACCACTATTCGCTAATCGCTGTTGACAACCATGGCCACACCTTGTGCTTACCCTACCACACCCCTTCTTCTTGGGCAACACCTAAGTATAGTGATGTAATTGCATTTGATGAAACTAAATAATATCATACGACAAGTAAAAGTCATATTTAGCTTAGCTACAGAACAATATATAATACACAATCAACAGAAAAACTATCCAACACAAGAACCAGCATTAGTTTCATAACCATCTTCGTTGGTCTAAAATGTTAAAGCCAACTTGACATCAATTTCGTAATAGAAGACTTTTTATCATTGGCTTAACCTCCGTGCATATCATACTGAACTCTCTGCCTAGTCTAACATAACCACATATAGTTTTCTTTTATTTTTCTACAATGGCCTCTGATCTTGTACTCAGCCATAGAACACAACACTGTGTGTCCCCATTTCTTGCATGCCTACTTTTATATAAAAAAAATACACATTACTTTTGTGAATCAATCCCTACATCAATTATACACTAATCAGCAAACAGAACAGTAATTTTTCTAAAGGCCCTAACTACTCCGAAGTCCTAATTAACTCTTAAGCTACACCCTTGCCCTAAAGAATTACACAACATAGTAAATGGTGTCCATGAAAGTGATGAATAACATAGTCCTTAATCAAAACTAGAACCAACATGAAAATCTTTAAATGCATATTATAATTATATACCCTAATATCTGATACGAGTAACAAAAAAATCCCTTATTCATTTAAACAGAAAGATAGTGATTTCAATTCAAAAATCAATTACCAGGGCAATGATTTGCATCAAAAGCAGTAACCGTAAAAGATTCAATTGGATCATCAACAGCAATCGACTGACCAATTTCAATATCCACAAATAACGACTCGTCAAGCTGCAAACAAACATAAAAAAAAAAAAAACACAAAATCAACACCCCAGAAACCATCAAAACACAGGGTCTAATAGAATTCATGCTGCTTAGAACAAAATGAAAGATTTACATGAGGGTAATAGTTGAGAGTGAGGGTTTTGGTGACACGGGTAGCGTAGATCGGAAAAGAGGAGTGGGTTGAGATCCCTTGAGAATGATCTTTGTGTGCGTGTGTTAGAAAATGGTGTTTTTTTCTCATCGAACATGGAGTCCATGTATCCACCGAGAATGGTAGCCCTTTTGGCATCTCAATCGGCATCTTCACGAAGGATTCAGATGTGTTCTTCGAGCAATTTTTCACACGAACCGCACGATTGTGCCGTTTTTGATCAATTCGAATTCCGAATTGAAATTGGAGGGGGGAAAGTTGAGCTATAGATGAATGTTTTTGGAGGTATAAATATATTCATGTTGAAAAACTTCCCATGGAAGTCTGAGGAGTTTCAACTAAGTGGCATTTTTATCTCTCTTTTTTGAGAAAATTGTAAAAGTCGTTCCTAAGGTTTAACCAAATTACATATTTGGTTCCTAAATTTTAAAATTATAAAGTTAGTTTAATTTTTTATACTCATGGTACATTTGGTCCCCCTAACTTTAAATTTATCCAGTTTTTATATATTTTGTAAAGTTTAGACTAACTTTAAATTTAAATTCATGGACCAAAAGTGCAACACTCACATAAGAGTTTGGACTAACTTTATGGGTTTTTAAAATTTGGAGATCAAATTTGCAATACCTACGCAAAAACTTGAACTAACTTTATAATTTTTAAAATCTATAAATCCAACTTGCAATCTAGTCAAACTATAGGACCATATATGCCATTTTCGTTTTTTTTATTTTTTTTGAAAAAACATTTCTCATCATAATTAGTGCAATCGAAGTAATTCCATGAGAAGAAACAAGAAAACTAGATGAAGGGTGGTGATTGGCGGTAGAAAAATGATGAAATTCAATGAATATTTACTGAGTCAAGAGAAAATACAAAAAAGAAAAGAGAATAGAGGGTGCCTGGAGAGTTGAACCTAAAAAAATCAAACAAAAAAAAACACCCATCTGATTTAGTGAAAAAATATGAAAACCAGGGGAAACATATTCACGAATACCACTCTATCTCCTCTTATTAAGTAAATTAAATAGTTTAGTAATATTAAACACAATGTAATCTTAAAAAAATTAAGTTCATAATTATATCTTCAGTGATTAATAACGTATAAAACGCGATAAACATATTTCAAAAAACATGTATATAAGTTATTACAAAATACAAGTAATAAGAATAATATTAAAAATTAAAATAAAATAATACAAATTAGTTATTCATATTATTTAATAACGAGATATAAACAAGAAAGAAAAATATGGTATGCTTAGGGTGGAGGGGGGCATCAATGCCACGCCCACCATACATAAACCCATCAATTAAATCTTGTCATGTCACATTACATCGTATCATGGTTACAAAAGTTGTTTGGCATTGTCTGATCAGTTGATTAGTGAGTTGCGAGTACTCGAACTAGCCGGGGAGTACTCGAAGAGTACTCGGACCCGGGAAGTACTCGAGGAGTGCTCCGACGTGATAAATTATAAAAGAAATTACTTTTTAAGAAATTATATATATGTTAAATAACACAAGTTCATTAACGTTTATAACAAAATATGTGAAAATCAATATATATCAAAAGAATATATTTGAATACTAAAGTATCTTAATAAATGATATTCTTTTTCAATATATATACACATAGTAATTATTTAATACCCGTCTTCTAAAGTATCTTAATTAAAACAATGAAAATACAACAAAAATCGGTGAAAATAGCAAAAATCGGTGAAAATAGCAAAAATCGGTGAAAAAATAGTAAAAATTCGACTTAAGTGAGATGAACCGAGTAGGCCGAGTTGGACCGAGTAAGGCCAGGTTGGTCCGAGTTGAAATGAGTTTGACCGATTCCGAGTAAGGTTGACCGAGTTGAAAAGAAGCACCTACAACACTGCACCACACACACAAAATCTGGTGATGGCGGTGTTGCCACACCACACCACATGAAATCAGTCGTTGATCAAGCGATTTGTTGAAGAGAAGGAACGACAAGCGGGTGCCTGAAACGCACGCCATGCGGCGTAAAAAAGGGGCAGCGGTGATGATGTTGGTCGGCGCCAAGGCATATCGTTGCCTCACGGCCTATTCGCCCCTTCCACCCTTATAAAGTTGTCATACTGACACAACTATTTACTTATTTATTAGATAAAAGTTATTTTTATTAGATTATGTTTTCGATCTTTAGGTTTCATATGTTTAAATCTTTTAGTATAAAACAAACTTTTTGACATATCATATTCTAGGGTTACATTTCTACAACCATCATTCACGTAAATACATTTAAATCAATCAAACATATATCCTTGTATGTGTAACTAGCTTAATAAACCCATATAATACACAGGTTGAATAACTAAAAAATTCAATACAATAAAAATTATTAATTATAAAAAGATATTCTAAGATAAGATATGATTAAAAATACGTATGAGTAAAGACATATCAACTTTTTTTGTTTTTTCAAAAAATAAGTTAAATATTTTGTTTCAAAAAAACGTTGTAAAAAATTTTCATTATTAAAATTTTCTTACCGTAACTCCTAGTTTTAATTGTTTTGTTTTATAAAAATTTTACTTTTAAAGAAACCAATTTTATTATAATATGATTTTAAATAAAAAAGTTTGATGTTTTAGTTTTTTTTCAATAAAACTCTATTTTTTTAGAATTCAAATTAATAAAAAGATCTTTTCTTTAATTTATTTAAAAATATATTTTTGTTCTAAAAATAAAGTAAATAATACTAATAGTAATTAATATAGTTATTTAATAGGAAAGAGAAACAGTAAAATATTAATAAAAATGAATGTGTTGTTGACACATGTCACCCTCAGTTATCATTTTATTATGGTAGAAAGATTGTTTATCATATGACTTTTTATTTCATAATTTATTAGCAACATTGTAACGTGTTATTCATTTGGTAAATCAGTCAAACATATATCCTTGTATTTGTTATTGTTTATCATATAAGTTATAAGATTTATACTCAAAGTCTGATGCAATCAAAGTAACCAATGAGCTCTCAGCATGTATGCATGAAATACAAGAGAAAGTTACTTCATAAGTTTTATATAACTCTAAGAAAATATGTTAAGTGTAAAATCTTCCGAAGTCAAATGACCAAATCTTCCGAAGTCAAATGACCAAATCTTTCAAAGCCAAAGATGAAGTCTTCTGAAGCTTCAAAGACAAAGTCTTCCGAAGCCAAAGACTGATTTCTTCCGAAGACAAAGAAGACATACTTTCTCTGATCACGTTTTGATAAAAGCTGAACAACTTTCCGTTGTCACCTCTGAACACTCACCAACTTAGATAAGTTAGTGAAAAAGTCCATACTTTTGACAACTATATATTAAGGTCATTGGTCTATAACTTACTACTTTTGTACATTTTGTTCTTTTTGTAATATATTAGGATATGAGTTATGGCATGTCATAGTCACAAGTAAAAAAGGCAATCTGCCTTTTGACTATACATTGATCTTGTTGTCTAGATTAGTATTTCTAGCTGTTTTCAGAGTATAGCTGGCTGTAGGATGTAATATAAAGTGTCTCAAGTACTTGTCATTACTTTTATGCTTTGTAACACCTGTAATAGAACTTGAGATCAATATACAACATTCTTGAAAACCAAACCGGTTCCCTATTTTATATTTACTTATGTTTTTAGTTTCATCAAAATAAACCTGGATTCCTATTTGATTTGTTAAGTGTTCAAGTCTCTTCTCACTTTGAACCTGTTGTATTGACCCCGTTCAACGGTCCTACAATTAGTATTAGAGCATTTTAGTCTTTTGATTGTAAGATCTCTGCGGGATCGATATAAGTCTTTCAACACTTAGTGTTTCTTACAAACTGTATAAGTATCACTCGTTTGATGAATGCAGAATCAAGAACTCAGTTGATAATAATATAATAAGTAAAGAATACAAGAAATGGTTTTCAAGATACTTGTATATATTATCTCTCAACTAAGTATTACAAGACTTATGCAGAAGCATGGATACTAAGTTACAATGACCGACTATATATACTACTATCTATAGCTTGTTATACGTAGATAACATGTTGGGACTTACTGCTAAACAAATACTACATTGCTAGAGGTAAGGTATCTTAGAGAAAGTATTATTTAAGATAAGATAGTCATGACAGGTCCATGACTTACCTTGTAACATCTTGTAATTTTGAGATAATCTAAAGTTAGTTTTATTAATAAAATAATAATAATAATAATAATGATAATAATAATAATAGTTTAATTATAAAAAAATAATACTAATAATAATAGTCTAGTTATAAAAATAATAATAATAACTAAT
>BJCN01125401.1:0-12372 GCA_018326445.1 Flaveria brownii
TATATATATATATATATATATATATATATATATGTATGTATGTATGTATGTATGTATGTATGTATGTATGTATGTATGTATGTATGTATGTATGTATGTATGTATGTATGTATGTATGTATGTATGTATGTATGTATGTATGTACGTACGTACGTACGTACGTACGTACGTACGTATGTATGTATGTATGTATGTATGTGTATATATTCATGGTGTCTACACAATGTTATTATTCACCAAATTTAGAGAACAATTTGAATGTTAATGTACAAGTGCTTTGAGCGACCATAACTTATAAATCAATATGAAACTAAAGTTACAATATGGATCGTTAAGTTTAATTACACTCTTCCTTATATCATATACTTATCTATTTTTTTTAACCGAACACCTTCTTATGCATGGCATGTTCATAACTTTTGATCTTTTTCTTTTTCTCTTGATGTTTTTAAAATATGTTACTTTGTAAAAAAATTAATATTATTTTTTACATGCTTATTTTTTCCTATATTTCAATGTGAACCTTATTTAAAATAAAGTAGTGCGTAATAATATACAAGTTATTAAAGAAAAATGTACAACCGTCAAAGCTAGTTTATTACAATAAGAAATAAAAGAGATATAATTGCATATGCTAATTAAAAATATAATCAATGATAAAGTTAAATGCTAAATATAGATAGATTAAAATCATTTTCAACATAATATTTTAAAATATATGTCAATACTTTATAGAATATTTACAATTTAAACGGTCACTTTTAATTTCAAAATCATAAAACAGGTATGATAGCATTTGAACATATGTGTGAGTAATGTATGTGTGCCTAACGCGTATGAAAAATCCCCAACTGAAAATGAAAAACCTGTCATTTTCCCTCGTCAATTTCAGCGTTCTCACTTATTAATTAATCTATACACACACATATATATAAATATGTTATTGGAGAAACATTCAAACACAGATTCCCAAGGGTTTTTTCAAAAAGACCTGGTAAACCCATAGTAACTTACAAGTTTTCGATCATTCCCACGAATCTTCACATTGTTTTCTATAAATTTACATCATATCAACATCAAAATCAGCTTTTGGGTACTGGGTCAGGTTAAATTTGCTTAATTTGCTGTTTTTCTTGTGTTTTGGTGAGAAAAGGGTGTTTGTATTGAGGGGTTTCTTTATTTCTTGTGGTTTGCACACCAAGTGTTTGTTTAATTGTCTAAAAGAATTGCTTGTTGTAGTGAAAGGGGAAGTGGGTGTTGTACATGAATTCGTGTTGTAATTAGTCTTGTATTGTTGAATATTTCTTTGTTGTTAGTAAGATTGGATTGAATTAGATGGGAAATGTATGTGTAGGATCGTGTCACTCGAAAGATGGATTCTTTCGGTTAGTGTCACATTCATACTGGTGGTCTCGGTCACCAGATTTGATGTATTACAAGAACGACGAGCTTAGCAAACAACAGCCATCGATTGATATAGATCCTATATCATCAGTCTCTGTTCAAAAAGCACCTCCACGGTTGGTGATCATATCAAAAAGTGACACTAAATCATCTCTGCGTGTGGTGCCTGATCAAGAAACGAACCAAGGCGTTAAACAATCAGAAACAGTTGTGATCTTGGAGCAACAAAGCAAATCATCACAACCAAAGGTGGTGTCTAATGTTAACAAGCCGTACAATGTGAAGAGAATGTTGAGTGCAGGGTTGCAGGCTGATTCGGTGTTGAAAACCAAAACTGGGCATTTGAAAGAGTACTATAACTTGGGTCCAAAGTTAGGTCATGGTCAATTCGGTACAACTTTTATTTGCATAGAGAAGACTACAGGGAAAGAATTCGCGTGCAAATCGATCGCTAAAAGGAAACTGCTCACTGAAGAAGATGTAGAGGATGTTAGGAGGGAAATTGAAATCATGCATCATTTATCTGGACACCCTAATGTGGTTTCGATTAAAGGGGCTTATGAAGATTCTGTTGCAGTTCATTTGGTCATGGAACTATGTGCTGGAGGTGAACTGTTTGATAGAATTACCAAAAGAGGCCATTATTCAGAAAGACAAGCAGCTGATCTTGTTAGAACAATTGCTGGTGTTATTGAAGCTTGTCATTCTTTAGGAGTTATGCATCGGGATCTTAAACCTGAGAATTTTCTATTTGTTGATGAAGATGAGGATTCACCTCTTAAAACTATAGATTTTGGGCTATCGGTTTTCTTTAAACCAGGTACCTTTTCTATATCATATATATATGTGTTTGTGTGTGCTTTTGACTTCTTATTTGCGTTTGAGTTGATAAAATTTGATATAAATTTCAGGGGAGACTTTTACTGATGTGGTTGGAAGTCCTTACTATGTGGCGCCTGAAGTTTTGTTAAAAAGTTATGGTCCAGAAGCAGATATATGGAGTGCTGGTGTGATTCTTTACATTCTTCTTTGTGGAGTGCCTCCTTTTTGGGGAGGTAAGTCTGAAAAATTACTACAATTTGGTAAAGATTGTATCTTTTGGGTCATTGCGATTTACGATCTTTGTTTTGATTACAGAATCTGAGAATGAAATATTTGAAGAGGTTTTGAGGGGCAAACTTGACTTCTCCTCGGATCCATGGCCTAGTATCTCGGAAAGTGCAAAAGATTTGGTTAGGAGAATGCTCATTAGAGACCCTAGAAAGCGGATAACAGCTCATGAAGTTCTTTGTAAGTCCAAACTGTTCCATTTTTCATTGATTTTTATGCAATTTTGGTGGTGTTTGGAATTGTGGTTTGAAAGTGATTATCTATAATTGAGTGTTCAAGTTGCAAATATCACAACTTTAAACAGCAAAAGCACATCCAAACATGATATCCTGACACCCTTAATGTTATATAGTTAATGAACAGCAAAAGCACATCCAAACACGATATTTTGACACCCTTAATGTTATAGTTAATTTATCTGATTGAATATTCTATCTACATAATCACTCTCACAACTCATTGCCTAACACCACTTAATTTAACTTGATTCAAGTTAGTATCATATTTCTAATTCTTGTTTTCATCATCGTAGGCCACCCTTGGGTCAATGAAGATGGTGTTGCTCAAGACAAACCTCTTGATTCTGCGGTCTTGAGTCGACTAACTAAGTTTTCTGCCATGAACAAACTCAAGAAAATGGCTCTTAGGGTACATATTTAAAGAAAATAAACTGATAACCTCACAATCTCACTGCAAACGTCAACTCTAACCCTTAACCATCTCATGTTCTTCACAGGTCATCGCATCAAAACTCTCAGAAGAAGAAATCGCTGGATTAAAACAGATGTTCAAGATTATAGATACAGATAACAGTGGTTACATTACTTTTGAAGAACTTAAGGCTGGACTACAACGTTTTGGTTCTAATCTTAAGGAGTCTGAGATTTATGATCTAATGCAATCTGTAAGTTTTTTCATTTTTTTACCTTTTGCTTCTTGCTGCATATTATCGATTTCTTATTGTTTGAAAATGAAATTGCAGGCGGATATTGATAATAATGGTACCATCGACTATGAAGAATTTATAGCTGCAACTTTACATATGAATCAAGTCGATAGGGAAGATTATTTGTATGCTGCCTTTTCATACTTTGATAAAGATGGAAGTGGTTATATCACCCTTGATGAACTCCAACAAGCTTGCAAAGAATTTGGAGTAAATGAATTCCACTTAGATGAAATCATAAAAGAAGCTGATCAGAACAATGTATGTTTTCACTACCAATATATCATTTATATGATCCAATATTCATTTTGTGTAAAAGGATCGAGATGTTCTGACTTTTTGTGTTGAATTCGTGTGTGTTGTTGACTTGCAGGATGGTCGTATTGATTACACCGAGTTTGTAGCAATGATGCACAATGGAAGCGCGACGTTGACAAAGAAGCAATTTAAGGATGATTTTGGTGTCGGGTTAAGGGAGCCGGTGTCAGTGTATTGATATCATTGTTTTTTATTGTTTGTCCAGTCTATGTGTTAAAGATTGCATTTAACAACTAGATGTCTGATTTTAGTTGATGTACATATCTTTTTTTTCTTTTGAAATGGCGAAAAATGGCTATAAATGGAAAATAAAGTATCGGGAAGTTAGAAAAAGTGAAGGACCAAAAACCAATTCATGGTATTGAATTTTGGGGATATTCACAGGCCTGGTTCGGCTGCTTTTGGTGGAGTTTCGTGGCTGGACTGGTAATTACAATTTTTGAAAAAACTAAACCGAACTGACGGGGTTGGTTGGGTTGGCCACACCAACCAAACCAGCCCAAACAGTTCGATTTTAACTGCTTGTAAGTTTGGGTCTATTTTAGCACAGAATCATACCATCAGATCTTCGAATGTGCAATAGAACGGTAGGCTTAAAAAGACAGAACGTTTTATCTTTTAATCATCAAAGGGTTCACAAAAGAAATATAGAAATAGAACAATTCAATAGCTTGATATCAATTAAATTTAGTTATCTTTATGTAATGTAATTGTTAGATTCTTATACGTGAATTTTTTTTTTTCCTTTTTTCCTACTAAAGTTATTGATTAAAAAATATATTATCAATATCTCTACTTGATCGGTTTATAAGGCTAGTTTCAAACTGTAAATAACGTTATTTATTAAATTGTAGACCAGACCAGTTCATTTCTAACTCAGCCAAACCAACTGGTTTAGCTCGGTTTGGGCAGTTCATAAAGTTTCAAAGAGTTTTAACAAGCTAACTGATTTTGACATCTAAAAACTTTATAAAAATTTATCGGTTTTACACTAAAAAAAGAGAGACGTTAATGGAATAACGAATCAAACTCTCTAATATCTTCTTATTCTTAAACTTCTTCAAGTCAATATAAAACTAAAACATTAATTTATTTAAACTAAAAAAAACAGCATATAGGACACGTTAAACTGTTAATTATATGATACAAAAAAATCCGGCAAAGCGGCCATAAATATAATATTATAAATAACATAAACACTTGGTAAACCAACTGTCAATATTCCATCATAACCGTCAATTGTCAGCCGTTGATTCACAAAACAAAACACGGCCCATGTTACGACAGCTCGATCCTACGGTGCTGATGGGTCCTAGGGTCCGAGACGTGGGACCAATCACATTGCTCCGTTGTGCCACGTTGGCGTCACTCACCCATGATCATGTCATCACCCCTGCAAACCAACTCTATAACATTTGAATCTCATAGCAGAATTATTCTCCTTGTGCAGATCATAATTCTTTAAGGACTTCAGTTAAATCTGTATTTGAGGTACTTTGATTGTTTCGTTTTGACTTACAATTCATTGTAATATGATAATTGTTTGATTTGTTCATTCGTGTGACGGTTTTGACTTTCGGTTTGTGGATTTGATGTAGTCTATTACGTTTTTTTATAGTCACTTTTGTTGGATCTTTGTATGAATTTAATCCTTTGAAGTTTGAATGTTTATCTGCTTGTTTTACTTGTATTGATTTGAATTTCAGTTTGTTCGTTGAGTTGTAACCAGTGTTCGTTCTTTGATTTTCAATTTAGAAACCCTAGTTTATTGTTTATATTTTGATTTAGGGTTTGTTTAATCTTCTTCGTTACTTGTTGATTTGGTTAAATCACAAAAGTAAACCAGTAAACAGTGTAATCAAATAGTTAATTAGATATTTTTAAGTCATGTGTGATTTGAAACTCTGAAAGTCATGTATTTGAGTCATGAAAACAGTCTCTTGCAGAAATACAGGGTAAGAATGTGTCTGACATACACGCGTATAGACTTAGAAATATTATGTCGTGTTTCTTCGATTGCTACTGAAAACTGCACTTTTGTATAGGAATGGAGTCTGGAAATGGGGTTCCGTTAGAATCTGAAACCAATGTTATTCGTGCTAATGAAGTTGTGAAGGATGCGAATAACAATGTGGCAGTTGATGAAGCTATTGAATCATCAACAACACAAGTGAATCAATCATCTAAGAATGTTGATAAGCCTAAACCACATAGTTTAAAGAAAGGTAAATTGGCTAAAAACAGCCCTAACACAGGCACATTTGGTCGAACGCCAAGACCAATTTTGTCTCAAAGTCCATCTTTCCCTGCAAAAACCCGAACCCCGGACCCCACAAGAACGAGAGTTGTGGAACCTGCATCATCCACGTCAGCGTCCTCTCGATCATCCACTGCAAATAGAACTTCCAGTGGTTTGAAAGCTGTTAAAACCGCTCTGCCTGGTAAAGAAGACGATGGCGCCAGTTCCACTGCTTCACCGTACTGTTCTTAACTTAAAGTTCATCATACTGATATACTATGATCAGTTGTTTGACTTGTGATTAAATTTCGTTTTATATTGTTTGACTTGATTAGAAAGACCAACACCCCTGGAGGGCGGCGCAGGCACAGTTCTTCTGGTTTTTCCTTGAGGTTGGATGAACGCGCTGAGAGGCGAAAACAGGTGAATTTCTATCACTTTATGACTTTATGGAACATATATAGATCTTGTTATGCTTCATTACTTTCTTGAAATGAAAATGAGCAACAATAACTTATATTTTATATTGATTCACTAGTTTTATTCTAAGGTCGAGGAGAAGATTCATGCAAAAGAAGTAGAAAAGACTAACTTGCAAGCAAAATCAAAGGTGTGATTATTGTACTCTTTAGTTAACAAAAGATTATCATTAATCAAAAGCTAAACTTAATGTTTTAAATTGTGAAAATGCAGGAGAATCAGGAAGAGGAAGTAAAGAAATTGAGGAAGAGCTTAACATTTAAAGCTACACCACTGCCAAACTTCTACAAAGAACCCCCTCCAAAACCTCAACTCAAGAAGGTAACTTTCTACAATAAGCAGTTCTTAATGTTTGCAAAGTTGATCATAATTAGTCAAAATACTCAAAAGGCGCATTCAAACGCTCCCTTTGATTATATTTTGTGTGAATTTGTAGATACCAACCACAAGGGCCATATCACCTAAGCTGGGAAGAAACAAAAGCTCTGTGGGTGCAGTGACCAAGTCTTTGGAACATATAGAGATTGCTGATAGCCCACGGTCCGTTGGAGACCAGACCATGTCACCTAGGCTCAACCCCACGAACCGTGACAAACATACTAGTGCTTCTAAGCAGCCCAACAGAAGATCTCTAACCAAAAGCTCAGGAGTCAAAGCCAGTAAGTCAAAAGAAAAGGTCTTGAAAGCAGAAGACAAAGGTGAGAAAGCAAGTAATGAACCAGCGCCCAAAAGCGAAGCCCCGGCTTTTGGTTCTCAAGAAGTTGAAGGTGCTTAGAAGTTAATACAGTGCACAAGAGAGGGTTTGGTTCGAGTTCAGCCAATCAGGATACAACACCTGTCAACATCATTGTTGGAGGTTGAAACATGACTATGTTTTGAAGTTTTTTAGCGTTCTGTGCAATGAATTTACTTCAAAAAAATGGATCGGTTTGTTTACTGAATTTATAGGATGTCATTTTGCTGTTAAATTTTGAAATTGAACATTTCTACACTCATAATCTTAGTATTTATAGATGTCAGTTGCATGTTCTTTTGTGGTTTCCTAAACCTCTTGTGAATTCTATGTAAATAACTGCTATATGATTCACAGTAGCTTCCCCATCAATGTCTGATATTATTAAACATGACAAAAGTCAGAAGTTTGATAATCTAAAGATGTACACTAAAAATTGATTATTTTGAAATAAAGCGCGATAATCAGTTCCATAACACAAATTTAGGCACCCCATGAAACAAAACCACAGGTTTTCTGCATCAGAGGATGAAGAATCACAAACATAAGAACATATGTTTGACCATCTGACAGATAGTCAAAGACGTAACAGAAAACATAATTCACCTTTGAAGGCAAGTGCCAGCAAAAGATCTTATGGCTCAAACTTTAGCAAGACACTAGTTTGAACCACTAACACCAGCTGTCTCAATGCGATTATGGTTACTTTCTCTTGTATCTGAAACGGGTTCAGCTAAATTACTAGATGAAGAATCATGATCATGATGATGTGGATGATCATTATCATGACCATCATCATCTTGATTATGGTTTTGTCTATTGTTTTCTCTCACGTCAAGGCGTTCAGTCATGCGAGAGATGATATCGATTCCAGCGTTAACTTCTCTCCTTACTTCTGAACCAATATTTGATATAGATGGGCTTTTGTTAAAAAGTTTATCTTTCCATCCTCTTGTACTCTTTGACAGTGATTCTTTATATCTTCAAACAATAAATAAACAAACAAATAAATAAATAGGTAGATGGATAAACTTATTTAAGAATTAAGAGATAGATGCATATAAAATGGCTTAAACAAATACCTTGTTGAAAAAGCACTAAATCTTGATTTCCATGTATCTGAACCTGCTTGCATTTCTGATGGCCCTGCTCCATCTTGATCGGGCAGGGACACAAGACCACTCGAGCTTCTGTTGTAGACGCCATTAAAATAATATCATTTTTTAATGTTCAACAATCAAACATAATCATAGAAGATTAAAATGGTAATTTCACGTATTGTTTAACTATATGATGAAAAGGAAATAGAAGGCTAAGATATAAACCAAACCATTATGTTGATTATGATATTAATGCTATTAATAATGTGATACTTTGTGCTATAATGTTTCATCAAACATTTTGATCTAAAGATTATAAATTCTTTCGATTCAGGACACTTATAGTCATGGGTTATTAAAAGAGAAATCATACAGAAGGTTAATAAGGTAACCTTTTGTCATTCAGATTGTCCATTCACAGTACTTCAGGTTCAGACCTAAAATTTGAAACTTTTATCATTTTATCTGACCATTATACAGAAAAACTTACTGGTTGTAAAGTTTCACTAATATCAGAGAGCCAAAGGTAAAGTAATTATGTTATTTTGCTTGTTTATTGGTTGAACTGATAACTTTTAAAGAATCACTTAAACGTATCTTTAGTAACGTTTGAAATCTAAAGCCTGTGTAACAATTGATAAACAACTGGCACATAGATACCAACACATTTATAACCGAACAAATCATGAATACCTATGAATAACCGAGGTCTGATGTTGACTATTTGACCCATTCACCATTCCAGATGTGGTCAAATGTTGAACTGTGCCACCTCCACTAGCAGTAAACAAAGCCGATGCCCTAACAGAATCAACAGCAGCAGGTTCAGCAGCAGGTTCAGCTTGCTCTTGAACCGGACCACCAGAAACCGACATGGTAGCACCTGAAGGTCCATTAGGGTTAGCCGAAAACACCACGAACTGTGGACGATTGTGACCCATTGACACACGGTTCCTTGAACCCTCCCTTCGACCCATGTGGTGGGTCCTCCCCATGGCAGCTGCAGCAGCCAGATGTTGAATAATTCGGTCCTCAAGCTCACTACCATTAATGCCAACTGGCAACTGAAATGAAAAGTCAAAAGTCAAGTTCAAAGTTTTGTTATGGAATAAATGTCGACACTCATAGTTGACATAATTGACATACATGTTGGAGTTCAAAATCACCAAGAGTCGGGTGATGAAATATTGTGGAATTTCTTGCCGGGTTAAACCTGACCCGTCTCTCTTGTTCTACAGCCTCCAATAACTCTTGACTGCATATATGGTGCACGCATTAGCACACCAATAAACAAGCACTCAACCTGAACTGTAACAAATAGCAAAAACAGGTCACCTTGACGGATCCTTTAAGCTAATTGCTTGCCAACACATAGGACAATTAGAGCTTCTTTGACACCTATCATGGAAATATATCTCAAGAGTTACATTTTCATACAAACTTTGGATTTATATTTCACAAAAATAATGACAATAATCTACAATACCATTCAAGAATGCATTGGAGATGGAACTCATGTTTGCAGCTAGTGACCTAAAACAGATCAAATTACATCAATAACCATAGACAAATGTTCATAACAGCATTTAAATCGTAAAGAACACGATAAATACGTAAAAAGAATACAATTACTACCGTTTTGGGATCACTATCACAAAAAGCTTCAAGGCAAATGCTACAAGAATCCTCACAAGCTTCTTGTATCCCTCCTTCCACAAAAGCTGCAGGTGAAGTCAGATGACTCTCATTCTTTCCGTCTTCCATTTTCGGAACCTAAATAGCCACAAAATCCATAAATTCGACATTAAAAAGACAAAGAAGTAACACCAAAATTAACATTATATGATGGTAGAATCAAAGAAAGACTCAAATACACCATAAATGAATGCTAAATACCAGAATCTAACATCAAAAGGACAAGAACTAACACCAAAAATTACATTATTTGATTGTAGAACCAAAGAAGGCCTCAATTACACCATAAATGAATGCTAAACACCAGAATTGGTCAGTAAAAAGACGAAGAACTAACTCCAAACTTAACATTATATGATGATAGAATCAAAGAAAGACTCAATTACACCATTAATGTGTGCTAAACACCAGAAGACCAACAACAATCACAGAATAAAATAATCCCAAAACTTCAATTTTAACCTAATTAATCACCAATTAACCACTAGAGTTCGTAACAACAACCACATACAACAAAGATAGCACATTAGCACATACCCATCTGAGGGAAAAAAAAAACCGTAAGAAAAGAAAGAGCAAAGATTAGAGATTTCATATGTAAAAAGTTATTTCACGATCAAACAACATCGTATAACAAAATTTTTAAAAACCCCAGATAGCATATGGATCAAACAAAGGTTTCTATGGGAATATGAAATTACCTCCATGGGAACAGGGAGAATGTTCCAAAGATTGTGATCAAGAACCCTAAAAAGATATTCTTGAAATAGAGATTGAAATTAATGATTACCCAATTGGAGTTGATCGATCAAGACTCGTGAGTTGCAGAAACCATGGAAGTTTGATGATGGAAACGGAGGGAAGATAGCGTTAGGAGAGGGTTTGATGAGTGGAGGAGAGATGGAAAATGGAAGTACAACTTTACCTTTTTATTTTTCCAATACCATTCATCCACTTTCTTTTACAACATCTTTAATCTTTATTTGTTATGCATAAATGCATTATTATATTTCTTTACACAACTTATGTTTATTTAATAATATTATACATTAACCCATTGGTTAAAATAACTTATCCGTATTGATTTTCATTTTGGTTATTAAAAACATTCTCACTCATTTGTTAATAGCAACTAACAAATATTTCACTCGTAAAAGATTCAAACTCGTATTATATTCGTAGGAGGCAATTACTAATACTATCATGATTATGAATATGAGTAAATTAAAAAAATATATACATTTTCTATAAATGAAATAAAAAGAAAATCAAGTTTAATTTATAATGATTACACGGATGGGATTTTTATTGATACTAAAGTTTATGTGTGTTAGTGTGTAGTGGTTTAAATAATAATAAATTGTTATCGGGTAATAGATAATAACATAAATTATTAAAATTTATTTTATCAATGTTTAATATTTATGAAGTTATGAAACAATTAAGATGGATAACAATAATTAAACATTTCAACTAAAACTATATTAAATAAAAATAAAAACGTTAGCATAATTGATTAAATTTTCGAGTATTTTGGATTTTAAAGTCATAATTTGAAGTTTCTTGTGGATGGTATTAATGTGATTCCAAAGTGTTTGAAAAGTCCATTGAGGCATCAAATATGGTGGGTCCTTGTTTTCTGAAAGCAAAAGGTGTAATTGTGACATTACATTCATTCTTTTGTATCATTTGTTTTTACTTTTTTTTACCATCTTTACTTCCTTATCATTTGTATCTTCATTCCTATATAAATAAATTTAGGGTCCTGCTGGGGACACCGCTGGAGTTTTTAGAAGTGGGCCGGTTCAAACGGTCATGGTTAGGGCTTGCGGTCACATTTTGCCCCCTAACCGTGACCGCAAGGTCTTGCTGTCACGGTTTAAGGTGGTACTACCCGTGACCTCGTGACAACAAAACGACAAAATAGCCTGATAAAGTTAAAAAGCGGTCACCAAACCGTCACGGTTTGGCCTAACCGTGACCCCTAAGGTACAAGGTCTCAGTTTAAGGTACGAGGTAGACGTACGAGGTAGACGTGATTTTGACAGAAGCCACGAACCGTCACGGGGAGGCCAAACCGTGACGGTTTGTTCACCAGATTTTCACCTTAAATACCTTTCCTCTTTCAACACTCCGCGTCTCCACATTTCATTCGAATTTTTTTCATTTGAGATTTCATTCTCTCCAACATTCGAGATTTTTCAGCCTTCGTCATTCAAAAAACACGTTAATTCGAAAACAATGTCGGGTTCGGGAGATCATTATCAAAAGCCGAATCTTCCAGATTTGAATGAGGTGCCACATATCGAAGATTCGAACCAGGTTGAACTAGTATATGTTTTATTAT
>BJCN01125407.1:2936-15471 GCA_018326445.1 Flaveria brownii
TGTGGCTGATGGTGATGATAATAAAGGTACCAAAGGTGAAGATGGATGATGGTGGTGTGAGGGCGGTGATGGCCGCTGGTGATGCAGGTGATGGTGGTCGGCGGTGATGTCCGAAGACAACGACGGTGGTGAGTATTATTGGTCAGTGCTTGATTCAATATATATGTATATATGTGTATATATATGTATGTATATATGTGTATATATATGTATATATATGTGTCTATATATATGTATATATTTATATATGTATATATATATATATATGTATATAGAGGAAGGATCCTAAGAAAACCACAATGTTATGTGAAAACTAGAGAAAACTAATTAAACCGATCACATAACTTAAAATTTTTTATTATAATCCTTTAAATTTATGTGTGTATATATATAAATAAGGATATGGGTCAAATGAAAAACCGTAGCTTGGTTTTACATATACGTCACATATAGGTTACGTACACGTAACCATTTTTCATTTGAAATAGTGTTACGTAGACGTAAGACTCTTCATTCTCGGATTTATGTTCAACATATATGTATCAAATATTTATATACCCTTTTAACAATTAAAATAACATAAAATTTATGAATTATATTATTAGTTTTTGTGATTTTCTTTGGTTTTCATATAAATATTAGTTTTCTCAGGAACCATCTCCTATATATATGTATGTATGTACGTATGTATGTATATATATATATGTGTGTGTGTGTATGTGTGTGTATAGAGTTCTATATAAATATGATATTTTAATTAAATTACACAAATAGTCCCTCTAATTTACATAAATAATCCTATAATGTGAAAAAGATTATATTATCCTTAAACTTAACAAAAAATCTAACACTTGTTAGTGTTAATACTCAAACATGTTACAATTTAAAAGTGAGTACTCAAACTTGTTACTTCTTTTGTTTAGTATCCAAACCTGTTATTTTGGATAAAACATATGGACTATTTATGTAATTAACTCTTTTTGATATTAACAAAATTAAATGATTATGTAAAACATATTATATTAAGTTACATAAAATCCCCTATCAAATTCTTAATTAACATAATCAATCCTTTAAATATGAAATGACTGAAATGCCCTTGAATCTATTAGAAAAAGTAATAGAAGTTAGTGTTGATACCCAAAGTCCTTACAAATTAAAATTACCAAACCCGAACTTGTTACTTTTTTGTTTAGTATCCAAACTTGTTATTTTCGGTAAACCACAAGGACTATCTATGTAATTAACTCATAATCTAATGTATGTTAGTGTTAATACTCAAAACTTGTTACAATATTAAAAGTGAGTACTTAAAACCTGTTACTTTTTTTTGCTTACCATTTATGTAACTACCTATTACATTTCTAAGTCGTAAATAGTGATTATATCATGTGTGTGTGTATATATATATATATATTATATCATAACAAGAGTATATGCAACAAAACCGACTGATTATATGTCTATTTAAAGGTAACTAGTATGTTTCCGAACACGCCCATTGCGCGTGTTGTCTCGAATAAACAAACCAGGCTCAGAAAAAGGATCTTGTCCATTGTGGTTGCGAACATTTCGGTTCACCACACCATGACAATGAACCAATCATCTTTTAGCATCATCATCGCCTACCAAGTTTCACAGTATTATCTGCGAGTAAACACAATAATGATATATCCAACAAAACAACTTTCATGTCTTAAGAGCGACAGGTCGTCGTCATCGACATACCCGCTACTTCAACAACAATGTGCCAACTTATAATCGGTCTAAGATGAGGTAAGATTTATCATCATCGACACCGGTAGAACAAACGTTAAGCATGACAAACTAAACACCTCAAAACATTCAAACATGGCTCAACATAAGGGTAATTGGCACAACCATCACCATTGTAACCGGAACCACCAACGGAAGGGCATGTCACGCGCCGACCGAAGACCAACGACACCATCTTCAATGGCATCGGCCTACGGCCAACAACAAAACCCAAAATGCAGATCTGAAAACCCAAATTCGGTCACGGAAACATCGATGCTGGGCTTCGGCAAGTGATACTGTCGCCGGAGCAAGGCCTATAACCATCCACGGCGTCATCGAAGCAGTGCGGTCATGACCCATGAAAACCCAAATTATTGTTCATCATGTCAGTATTTAATAATAAGGTAAATTGTAATATTAAGTCCAATTATTTTATGTCACATAATTAATTATTAATGTGACGTGAAAATAAGTAATGTAACGCCTCTTTAGACCCCCCAAGGGTTAGAAATATTTTCCATAGAGCCTACCACATAAATCTCAATTGGAGGAGAATGTATCAAATTGGGTCATCGATTTTTTTATGATTTTATTTGTTACCAAAGTTACTTGGAAAAAAATTATAAAATACTAAATATGCTATGCTCAAATAATTCTATTGTAATATCTAAGATTATTGGATAGTTTGAAAGGTATAATTTTTGTTTTAAAATCTTTTAGTATGGGTTCTTTGCATCTAGATTCACAGCCTGCCCATGCCCCAAGTCGGGCCTTCGCGTAAGAAAAGATATTAGATTCATCGTAGACAATCATCGTCGCTATAGTGAATACATGTACTGATTAACGTTACCGAAACAATGATCATTTCCTTAACTAGCTTGCAATTCTTCCTACTGATTAACGTTACTGAACTACTTTTTTTTTCTTGGAATATCTTTCGACTTACTACCACGCGAAGCTTCATAACAAACCTAACACTCATGACAAGACTAAGACTAATAATGTTGTTAATTGTCTCTACGTAGACGTCTTGATTTTCATACGTGTGAAGTTACAAAACAAACAATACAGGTCATCAGAGCGTGACACGTGTTTTTTGACGAATGATAGTTTCGTCCGCGCTACAATTACATATAAAATGTACATAATTACGCAAGTTATGTTCATAACTACACAAGTTATAACTATTATTACACAAGTTATATTTATTGTTATGCGAAAAAAAACTACTCACGTTATAAAAAATAATCACACAAGTTATATATATAATTACGCAAGTTATATGATAATTACACAGTTAATAATCACGCAAGTTATACGCATAACATATAGACGTTTTAAAAAAATATTGATTTAAAAAAAGTATAGAAATACTATACTCATATTAAAGTGGATAAAATGCTCGATTTTATGGTATTTTTTTTTAAAAAAATAATGTCATATAAAAAAGTTATATATATTTAAAGAAACGGGTGGAATTTTAAAAAAAAATCAACAATTGTAGGCCATTTTCAAATATACTCCTCCAAGCAGTCAAGCCGTGATTATTTCATTCTAAATCTAAACATTCATTGCTTAAAATCAATGGTTGTAATCACTTCTTTCATTTTACACGAATTGAACACTTTATACCGTAAACTTTCTACGTAATTGGTTTGAAGTATACATGATTGATGATATTGAATCATTTATATGTTACACGATATATATCATAAATGTTTTTTATTCACTGTTTGTTTTGAAAATTGATATTGTTGATTAATCCATGAATGCCAACAACATATAGGAGTGGTTCTTAGTTCAATCAATTCAATTGATCATAACCAGACATCGAAAATAATAATACATACTTGTAGGGACGTGATCTTTGACGAATATTTTAATATTTTCATAGTAATTATCGACTTCTCGTTATGATATGTTGAGTTTGATGGATGATTAAGAGAGATTTCTTGATTGGTGTTCTCCAGAGTTTTAAGATGATAATGATCGATCATTATGATGATTACTTACAAACTCTATACATTCTCGCTATGATAAAAGTAATCTAAAAGGAAATCTGAATTGTTCTCTTAAGTAATCAAAATTTACAATTAATTCTATCAAATAATTATCAGAATCTAATCGTGTCATAAATGATGTGTATGCCACATCACTTATTACAATTAATTCATTTTACAAATTATCATTTTAGTGTAATTTAAACATAGATGCACTAACCTTGATGTGAAACGAAATTCAAGCTAAATTTTGAGCTTGACGTATGAGTAATTTATTGTGCGTACTATACTAATAAATAAAAAAGTTATTTTTAAAGACACTAGGTTAGTATCTCGTGTATTATACGGGTTGAATAAATAATTAATTGAATATGCTTTTTTTTACTGATAATATATTGAATAGTTAGGAATGAAAATTTATAAATTACAAAATAATATTTTGAGATGAGACATGATTAAAATTACATATGATTCTATTTTTTAAACTTTTGTTTTTATATTTTATTTTTTTCTAAAAATAGTTATTTTTTAAAACATTTTGTGTTAAAACAATTTAATGAAAACATCATCTTTAAAAATTTCCTTTTATAAATTTAAAATTTAATTACTTTCGTGTTATAAAAATTTCAATTCTGGAGAAACATAGGTCTTAAGTTTTTCCGTATTTAAAAAAGTTTGATGTTTCAGAAGAATATATATTATTTTATATATAGTAAATTTTAGAAATTGCATTTATATAAAGATCTCTTTTTTAATTTATTAAAAAATAATAATAATAAGTTACATAATCTCATTAGTAATTAAAATAGTTATTTAATATGAGAGAGAAATAGAAAAAAAAGATTTAGAATGACTATAATTGTGCCATGTGTCAAACAAAAATATTCTTTTATTAGTACTAGCTTTAGTGAACCGTATATTACACGGGTTTAATAAATAAAATATTAAATAAAATAAAATTATATTAATTATAAAATGATATTTTAAAATATACGATTAAAATTACGTATAAGTAAAAATTATAAGTAATAAACAATGATGTCAATTCAAAAATTAGTTAAAAACATCTTAAATTTTGGAAAATAATGATTTTCTTGATGGTAACAAATAAAAAAAGAAAAAGAGACGGTAATGAAATAAAAGACAATTAAAAATACTGATGTCTAATTTAAATATTTTTTGTAATAGTATTTTATTTTATTTTATAAAAGCAATTCTTTGTTTTTACTAGTAGTAGTTTCTATAGGAAAAACCCTATAAAACATTATAATTGGTGTGTCTTTGAGTGGTAATATACAATTTTAAAGTAAACATTTATCTTAAAATTATGCCATTTTGTCTTTCAAAAAATAAAGATTTGATAAAAAGATAATTTTAAAATTTAACCTATAGAGTTTGCTAGTAGTAAAAGTAAGAGATATATATTTTCTAGATTAAAATGAAAAGGTTTTAATTTATATCCGGTTAATTTTGGATGGAATTATATTTGGAAACAAAATGTGTATTTAAAAAAATTAATACAAAAATGGCTGATTGAATTATTTTGGACGGAAAAAATATTTATAGTTAAATGTCACGATGGCATGTGACATTAGATGAGTCTAAAATGTTACATGTGACAATTCTAATTATCAATTAATTATAGTAGTAAGATAATATTTATAGATTTGTTCTTTTCTTAGAGCATCACTTTTTTATTTTTCTGGCTAAACTAAATACCATGAAAGGTGTTGTCAACTATGTATGGAAATATTTTATACATCAAATATTCTATTATCATCAAATTAAATTCTGGATTAATTACTTTATATAAATTAGTAGACATAATTTATTACCAATGTCAATATGAAGTTAGCTCACTGATAAAGACTTTGCCTCTTATAGAGGATGTCCTTGGTTCAAATTTATGCATGGTGTAACTTGATGTAATTTAAAAGTATGATAGATTTAACGTTCAAAAAATAATAATTTATTACCGATATATGTTAAATAGAAAGACTTTGCCTCTTATAATTTATGATTTTTATCGAGTCGGGGGTCTCTTTGGAAGCGGTCTCTCTACCTAACAAGATAGAGGAAAGACTCGGCTACACCTACCCTCCCCAGACCCTGCTCTTGAGTGGGATATACTGGGTTTGTTTGTTTGTTTGTATATGTTAAATAGAAAAACCTAATATTACACTTTTCATTCATAAATATACACAGCTCTCCTTTTATATTAAATCTCCTTTTATATTTATGTAACTGTATAAGTACTTAATTATATAGTACAAAACTAAAACCTGAGAGTCAATTCATTTTCTTCTCTTCAACATTATTTGCTTTCAAATAAATATTATTTGCAACGCCTCTGATTTTTTTTTTTCGTCTTGCTGCTTCTGTGAGCACGATTATAACGATTGAATGTTAGTGTTTTAAACAGGCCTTTTACTTTGCTAGATTTTATTAGATCAGTTTCGTATTTTTTTTTAATATATGGTCATGTTACTACGTCTACGATTCTGAATTAACAATTATATGTGTCATGTTACTACATGTCTAATGTTTGATGCGAAAGTTTATTTATTAATTTAAATTAATTAGAGTTGCAAAGTATACTTTAGTTTCTTTATATTCTTCATATAGGAACTTTTAATATCAATTTATTATTTTGTATTTATACACATTTTGTTATTTATCTTGCTATTCTGTTTAAATATAATCAATTATGTTGGATATGTATAGATGGTGAAATATATTTATAATAAAACTCATAAAAATATGTTAACACAAGATCACTCAAAGAATTGATACTTCCTAGAACTACATCTTTACAAACCAATTACTCTAAATAATCCTTATTAATAATAAAAGAAAAAAGTTTCAATTCAAACTACTAGCACATCTTAACAAAATTATTGTATTTGTCCAAAACTATAATTCAATCCCTATCTAAATAATGAATTCTGATTTTTTTAGGTAAGTAAAGTATTGATTATTGTGTATATTTTAACTAATATAATATATCTATTATGATAAAATCAAGTTTTAGGTCCACATGTTACTCAATTCTAGACTATCCTGATTCTAATTTTTCTGTTTCTCTCGTATCAAACACTTACATTAACTACTAATGGCATTATTTGATATTATTTAATTCTTTTTATGATTAATAGTTTTTTAATAAGTTAAAAAAAAGTATGTTTATTATGTAATTTCTAGAAACAAATTCTGACACAATCGTCACAATTCTAAATTTCTTAATTCTAAATTTCTTAATTCTAAATTTTTTCGCTTATCTCTCCTATTAAATAATATCAATAACTACTAATGATAATATTTAAATATTTTTAAAATAAAATTAGTTTTTTTAATAAATTAAGAAAAATGTTTTTTTGTAATGTAACTTCTAAAGAAATAATTTTTATAAAATCAAAAAATTTTCTAAGACATCAAAGTTTTTTAAAACTACAAAATACTGTAAACTTAGTGTTTTGTAAATTTTATTTTTTTTAAACCAAAATAATTAAAATTTGGAGTTATTATAAGAAAATTTGTAGAAATGACATTTTTTTCAAATGAATTGTTTTGGAACAAAATGTTTACCTTTCTTTTGAAAAAACAAAACAAAAAAGCTTAAGAAAATTTATAATTGATTTATTACTTATAGTCATATATAATTTCAATAATATATTATCTCAAAATATCATTTTATAATTAATAAAATTTTATTATTAACTATTTAATATTTTATTTATACAACACGTGAATGCACGAGATCTAACCTAGTTTATAACTATAATAATGTACAACATCTTATGTATTTATTATTTTTGTTGCAACTATATCAATAACAATATTTATTATATAACCAGGCCTTATGCAATTTTATACATAAATATCATTATGATTATAAAAGTAATACTCATAAATCTAAAGGGCAAACTCAAGTTCACAGCTTTCACTCATTTAAACTCAGCCCAATTAACTTCAAACAAGTCGATATCAAGTAACTAACCAACAAGTTCAAACTTACAAGTTACAGCTACTAACTTATTCACTAAAGTCATGGGTATAGTGTCCATAATGCAATTTACATATCAACACTTTTACTATCCAGTGGCATTTTTCGTAATAAATTTCATTCCAGTTGGATGCATATTCCTACAAACCAAACCAAACTAAACCAAATCCTCCAGCAACATTCCATTCTGAGAAAACAGCCGAACACGCGACAAACATAGTAATGAAGTGGCAGTTAACTCATTCCATTCACATTCTCATACCTAAACCATTGTATTTTTAGTGATTCAATTCTTGCATTAAAAGGTGCAACTTATAAAGCCCATACATACAGGAGTTCTTTAAGGAAACTGAAGTAAAAGGTTATATGATATGATACATCACAGATTCATATCAGAAGCAGGCTGATCTGGCTTGTTGGAGTTCCCTTGTTCCACTTTCACATCTGCTGATGGCACTGCACCTGAATTTGAACCCTGACAATACATGTACAAATGTTTTAAAGCACTTGAAAGCCTGAATAATTACTTCATAATAATAATAATAACTAGATAGTTTAAGGCTCAAGGTGGAGCGGGTGAGCCCATCGCCTAGGCGCAAGGTGCTTAAAAAGAGTATAAGAAGCCATTTTTAGATGTTTCATACTTGTTTCCAGCTGGTTAAGACTGGTTTTGGCTAATTTGGCAAACAGGTTTTTTTCGCCTTGCAACACTCGAGGCAGATTTGGTGCGCCTCGCCTAGGTGCACGCGCCTGGCGCCTATAATTACTATGAATAATAATGATAATATAATAGTAATTATACTATTTTGTGAAAATTGGTTTTCACCTTAATAGATATTTCAGCAAATGATGCATCCATCTCTCTTGTACTAGCATGTTCACCTTCCTGTATATCCTCCTGAAAACCAACACATACACAAGAGAAAGAGAGACATCAGCATGAAATAATAAGAGGTTACTTAGGGGGTGTTTGGATGTGAGTTCTGAAATAGAAAGGGTTGTAGGAAAATTTGTTTGGATGTGATTTTGCAATTGGAAGTTGTAATATTCACAAAATCATATGTTTGCTATATTAATTATTCAAGGGATTTACAGATAACATGATCAAAGACAACATTTTTGTGTGAACAAAGATATGTTTAGTGGAAATGAGATTCAAAAGCCTCTCAAATTAGGTTAAGCAAAAATTTATAGCAAAAAATCAAAAATATATATATAACAGAAAACGTGTTTCAGTCCTTGAAGTATTTTTGTGGTTGCTTCTGTCCTCCATGTTTGAAAATGCAGTTTAGCCCCTCAAATTTTAAATAAAAACAAATACACTCTAAGAACTTAATAGGTGAATTAAAATCAAAAGTTTGAGGACTTGGGTACTTAACCACTCCCAAATTGAAAATCACATTTTAGACCAAAAAAAGTTTCAAGGCTTGAATCAACCATGGAAATATTTTAGGGGCATAACCACATATTTGGTTAAAGTATGTATTTTTTTAACGACAGTCTAGAAGAAGGGGCTAATAGAAATTAAATTTGCCCTTAAGTGCGTGTTGTTGCAGCCGGTATGAAACCAATTATCCAAAATGGATTATTTGAGTCCACAATAACCATTTGTTCATCCAAACAATAAAACATGATTATTATGAGTTTAAGTCACAATAACTGGTAACCAATTCCAGAACACGACCCAGAAATCACTTTAGATCAGTTTAATATCAAGAATATTATAATCAAATTATACAAGTGTCCCATAAAAATTCACTCATGCTAGCTAGGATATCGTATCATGCTTCTTTAACCTTGATTATAGTATTAAGGGAAGAGCAAGGGGGCTTTTAGTAGCAGGAAAGACAGGGAAAAATAAATTTTATTTAGAAAACTTAATTGCATGGATTATTCACACATTGAATCTGATTTATTAATGGAACAAAAAAGATCATAGAATTGCACATACCATGTCCTTAGGCTCAACATCATGCATTTCCCTTTTCACACGTCCAACAAAAGACTTGCTGCAAACAAAAAAAAAATTTTGAAGGTGATAAAGGAACAAGTCAGCAAAACAAAATGGGAAACTATAAGAGAATTTTTTTTTTTGAATGCGGAAAGGAGGAGCTACCCCTCATTTTCATCAACATCAGAATCATCTGATCTTCGATCGTCATCTTCTTGATCTTCATCCGCCTGAATAATTAACAATTACGCTTTTGTTAGCTTTTAATGAGAGAAAAATGTAATTGTAACTTAGCAGCATGAAGAACTACATGTGTGTGCAATCAAAGTGCCTATTCTCCGTTAACATTTGTTTAAGGACTACAAGTAATATACATTTTATTTTATACAAAGAAAACCAAAAATGAATAAAAAATATCTTAAACTGAAACCAGTTGGATAATGAACATAAAACATGGAATTCATTGCAGTAACTAAGGAACCAAAAGACAGTTGACTTCTTCTATGATATGTCTAACCAAAATGATAATTTGAAAACACGTAACGATTTGTGGGTAAATTTAGGTTTCTGGTGCTTAGGTTTGGTTGTTAATATTAAATATTTTCTAACAGGTTGTTGTACTAGCTTGTATTACCAGCAAATTGGGCAAAAGAGAGTTGTTCGTGTCATTCTATATTTCCCTTTTAAGTTTAGACACTTCAACAGACATATGAAAGTAAAATGTAAACCAACAACTGCGGCTGTATTTTCATTTTTAGAAAAATATAAATTTGAATGCCCTCTAGTACCACTATGCCACATTTCATCATGAAATATCTATGTTCGAGTTTAGATGGAGTGACAAACCTCAGGAAATTCTGTATCAGGGGGACGTTCTTGGAATTGCACGCTTGGAGCATGTTGAAGTTTAGAAAGATTATCAAGAAGCTTTGATCTTATTTCATCCAACAGCTGGCGGGAATTCTTATTTTCCATATTACTTGGAGCTACATGAAGAGTATAATCAGGACCAAAATACTCATAATACTCATGTTGAGGCATTTTGTCTTCTAGCTCAACCCCAAGCGCAACTCCAGTCTGCACAAATAAATGAAAAATCCATTATATTTATTTCAAGTCGCACTAATTACCATTTGTGTTAATATTTAATAGAATATAAGTTAATAAAAAGCTTTCCTAATCAGCTTCAAAAAAAACTATAACATTCTTTCGATTGGTTCAGTTAAGTTGCCGCTGTCCGCGTATAATTAAGCAGTTAATTGAATTCAAGTTTTTGTTTAAATTATCTGACTATTGTGGTTTAAAAATGCAATAATCAGTTTTAATATTTAGATGAACGTACTCTAATACTGATTTCAGATCATTTAAGGCCTAGATAATCGATTTCATACACAAATAATCAAGTAACCAGTTTGGGTAATTAAACAGTTTATTATAGTATCAAAACATGATAAGCAGATAAACAGTTTGAATAGGCAATCTAATCACCCACCAATTCAATTTAATAAAGTACCAGTTTCTGAAATGTTTATATAAATGAGCTCTGCTACTGATTATTTGATTATCTAGCAACTGCGACAAAAGGACTATTTACTTAGATTACCGACTTACTCTACTTTTAGTCTTATCTAAGAGACTTCTACTTGCACTTTTTAACAAGTCTTGTTTGGTCATCTTATCTATTAATCCCTTACAAAGTCAGAATCAATTAAACGAACAATCGAGTGAGTTGCACAAACAACAAAAGAGCATGAAACACCACGTGTCACAATTCATCTATTACAACTGATTAACTAAATCTAATAATTCAAATCAAAGTAAATTAATAATCACCTCATAGCACCAGCAACGAACAATATATTCATCCATTACAACTGATTAACTAAATCTAATCATTCAAATTAAAGTAAATTAATAATCACCTCATAGCACCAGCAACGAGCAACATTTCTAATCGTATAGCCTCCACCACCAAGCAATAGTAAGGGCACATTAAAAGATCTCATATACCTCACACATTCAGCATGACCTTTAATTGATAGATTAAAGCATCCTAATCTATCTCCTGATAAAGAATCTGCACCACATTGTAATACAACTGCACCAGGCCTAAAAACTTCCATAACTTTACCAATTATTGGCTTAAATAATGATTGGTAACTTTCATCATCGATGCCATCATCAAGAGGCACATTTAGGGAATAATACTTCCCTTTTGAATATCCAATATCTCTTATATCCCCTGTACCAGGAAAATAATCTCCAAATTTGTGGAAAGAAACAGTCATGACCCTGTCGGTAGTGTAAAAGGCTTCCTCCACACCATCACCGTGATGAATGTCAATATCCACATAAAGCACACGCTGCACCACATAAGCATACTTCCGAGTCAGATATGATTCGATTTATATTGATAATGGGTCAAACGTAATATATTAGCTAAAAATGAAATGAGTCAAATGGGTACAGCAGGTCAAAGGTCACATAACATGTATTTAAATGCTTTGCTTACAACGTCCTGAGTCACTTATCTAGGGATGATGTATACGTATACCATCAAAATATTCAGAAGTTTTACTAAGGCAACCAAAATATTGGAACAAGTTTACACACCACCCAAGAATCAATTTGGTTTCATCTATAAAAAAGGGCGTACCTGGTGCTGCAAAGAGCTCCCGCGTTTTCGCAGGGTCCAGGGAGGGTCCGTCCCATTTAAGGGAAGATGTACGCGGTCTTTCCCCCACATTTTGTGGGGAGACCGTTTCCACGGATCGAACCTGAGACCTTCGGTCCCTTAGGAACAGCTTTTACCGCTGCGCCAAG
>BJCN01125436.1:0-10532 GCA_018326445.1 Flaveria brownii
AGAAGAAAACGGGTTGGGGTGAATCAAACCGATGACCTAATCGAATTCCGGTCCAAGCGACCGGTCCGATCAGAGTCTAAGGGGTTGTTTGGCAGCAAATGTCTGAATGGTTAAGACATTTGCTTTTGAATGGTTAAGCATTATACTAATGTCGAATGGTTAAGAGGTCAAATGTTGAATGGTTAAGACCTCTTATCTGAATTGATCAGACATTTGTTTTTGAATAGTTAAGTGATATACTAACTCTTAATGGTCCAGACCTGTCAATGGTTCAACACTTAATGATTAAATACTTTTATTGGTTCAACACTTAATCATTCAAAAATTGCAAACTGTCCCTAACAACGCTAGAAGTCACACGGGATTTTACAACAACCTAAGAAATATTACTCTGTGGCTTAATATTTTTCGCATCCCACTTTTGTTTGCGTTTTCTTCATCAATATTCTATAACAACCCACATTAAGAAAACCAACCATAATATCCTTCTTCCCCCAACCTATCAAATTATTTTCTATATTTCTAAATTGTCACCAACGTTTTATAAATATAGAGTTCGTGCTATGTAAAATAGTTTACTTTCGCTTTCGTCTCTTTCAATATGTGGTTCAAGCTTCGTCACTGTTTATTTGGCTAATGTTGAGGTGTTGCCCAAGGTTAGACACTTCATACTTGCACGGTTAATTAAGGGCTTAAGATCCGAGTTTGTAGAGCTTGTTTGATGCCTCTTAAGTCTAGAATAGTGGTATTGTAAAGCCTAAATTTATACCATCTAGTTTGGTCCTGCTTTTTTCCTTTCAGCTTTTATGAAAATCAAAAGCCAAAGTGACCGGTGCGTTTGAAATTTTCAAAGTCGACCATCCAAATTAAAAAAAGCCCTAATGTGAAACCAAATTTACGTCTGGTTTTAACGATTTCCAGTACATCCTTAGTTATAAAACACTACACGTGTGATCAGGCATACGATTTGTATTCATCATATCTTGAGTGGGGAAAAGTATAAGCCTCGCCCCCATCCACCTTATGTCACCGTTCTACTTTACTAGATATCATCCCGTTTAACTAAATATGTTTGTGGTTTCAACTTGACACTAATTCGTCCACATAAACAAATTTAGGTTGTGTTTGATTTTGGCTGACTAGTGGCTAATCACTGACTGGCTGACTCGATCAGCCGGTTAAGAAGTTTTATTTTTCCGGTCTTAGCGACTGACCCAATCGCTAGGGTCTGACCGAGACCCTATAATCGGCTTCACTGACCAAACCGGCGACATCCTCTTCTAGCAAGGTCCTCCCTCCGCGCTCCTCTGCACTTGCACCCTCCCTCCAGCGCCCTCCCTCTATCGCGCTCCTCTCTCCGCCGCCCTCCTACGGTGGTGTTTGGGTTCCGTTGTCAGTTGGGGAGAAACCAAATTTTGTATGGAAGAAGCTACATGGTTACAGTGGGTAAACGTTGGAATCTTCTTTTTATGTGGTTTTCAACTTTTAGTTTTGTGCAATTGTATTTTATATTATTTTTAAAGAAATAAATAATTTTAGATCTGATCTATGCATTCATTTTTAGTTTTATTTAAACATTTTAACTAATGCTTTTAAAATAAAATGTGTGTGGAACTTCTAATTGGGTCAGAGTTAGTCAGATACTAAATCAAACAGTCAGTTTTAGTCAGATGAAAATTTAGTTAGAACTTCTAATTGGATCAGTTTCTGACTCAGTCAGATCTTGCTGAGTCATCAGTAATCAAACAGACCCTTAGTATTTCTGTGGTGTGGTTTTGTATCTTGTTGAATATTCATTTCTCTAGATTACAAATACCTCATCATTTTGATAGCATTACAAGTTACAATGGCACCTATAGTATTTTTTTCTTTAACGGCAAATCTATCCTATTTTACTTTTAAATTACACCAAGTTACATTATACCTATTTTACTTTTAAATTACACCAAGTTACACTATACCTGAGTTTGAACACAAGACCTCCTCTTTAAGATGCAAATCTTCTACCAAATGAGCTAGCCCCATATTGGCAACACCGCTAGTATTTAACCGCACTAAATGTGAATTCGTAAATATCTCTTTACCATCCACCTACTTGCACTTGTGTTGGAAATTTAAACGCTCAGATTATTATTTTCTTGCTATAAATATTCTATTCTAAATATATTTTATATCGAAACTTAAATGTATTGGTTATTTTATGTTAATTTAAAAATTAACAGAATATTTGAGTTTGTTTATGGCTTAAAAGCAATTTACAAGCAATTGTGTTTAAGTGTAAATTATACTTTTAACAAGTATCAATACGGCTGCCTTACTGCAGGAGCACAAAATCATAAAGAAAACTAAAGGGAAATGTTGCCGAGACCCGTGCGTTAATGGTAAGAAAAATATAACTCACACGTTGTTAATATTTAAAACTTTATTTAAACAATGAAACCGTTACAAACTTATGCGTCACAGCAGACCATTGATGATATTTGAACCTAAAAAAATGGAAACTGCTAAATAAATTCACAATAGAACGTTGATAAAAGTAGCACGAGGTAACCTAAAAGAACAAACAATTAAAAAATTATTAATGTTGATAAAAGTAAAGACAAACAAATTTGAATTATAAAATTTATTTTTTTAAAGGTAATGGAAGAAAAAGAAAAGGAAAATGTAAAACATCAAAAGCTGGAAAACAAAGCGATGTTATAACATGTTTAAAAAACCAATAGTTGTGAAAATAATCCTTGAAAAATGATATGGATGGAAATTTTGAACAGTCGATCTAAAATAAAATTTATGTTGAGACGAAGATAAATATAAGAACGTCACAATGGTATAATCGTAATCTATTAAAAACCATTAATTAATTTTGATGACTTACTTGCGTGTTGTGATGGGAATGTAAAATTAGTAAAAGCTCATTTTTGACAATTTAAACATTAATATTCATTTTGCGATTTCAAAAAAAAATTATCGCGACAACTCAGCATTGTAAAAAGCTTATAATAGGAAATAAATCGTAAAAAATCAACACTTTTAAATATCAATATTGATTGTGCGTTTGAGTTTCAGTAACATGTACATTATTATGCATAAGTTTGTTTTTATTAAATTTATATTGACACATAGATAAAAATAATTAAATAAACATGTCGTAACAGTATATTGAGAAATCATAAAAACATCAATTGTTAAAGTTAAAAGAGAAAGACAAAATATTGATAAGTATAATATGAAATAGTATATTATAAATCAAATAAAAAGTCGAAAGATCAAACATAAGATGAACTAATCAAAAAATAAATGTGCGGTCCAAGACAAAAGCATTAAACCATAAAACAATCCATTTATCATCATAAACACAACATCATAGGGTTGTATCATATGCTTAAATTCATATGTAATTTTCATGATGTGCTGCCCATAAAACCATAAACACAAATCCATTTATCACCATATCTTTAAATGTGGTCATGTTGGGCTTACTTAGAGTAGAGCATCTATAGTGATAAGAACGAAGACCTCTACGTCAAACATAGAGAGAAGGTGCAAACTAGACGTCATGTATAAACGCTCTCTCTCTCTCTCTCCTCCCACTTTAACATCGACCGTCAATGGTTACAAACTTCTGACACCTCTCCTAGCCATCTAAGTCATGTTCGTGAACACCTCTTCCTTTCTTACATGTCTGCCCTCTCTCGATACGATATGCACCTTATTATAATGGCTAAGATGGATGATAACTCGTACACTTTTCATAACAAAGTGTATTGTGGACCCACTTATAATGTATGTTTTAAGAACTATTAAGTGTCAGCTCAGCTTAGAACATATCTGGCGTGTTAGAATACATGTGTCGCAAAAATCCGGTCAAACACTCAAATTTGCCTTCAACAAAATGCTATTTTGACTTTGACCAGCCTTGTTGGCTTTCCACCAAGGGCACCATCTAGATTCATAATATGACAAAGACAAAGTCACAAAACAAAAGGCTGATTGTTGTAATATTTTAGAAACAATCAAACAAAATTCGTTTAGCAAACCATTAAAATAAATCTCCACATCACCAAAGTTGTTATTTGTGTCTATAATATGCATTTAATATTGTATATAAATCTTCGACTATATATATAAATAATATATAAATCATGCTTCAATATAGAAACCTCTAGTTAGATTGTTATATTTAATTAAGAGTCTGGTTAGATTGTTTCAGAACTAAAAACAAAATTTAAAATTAAGGTTCTTTATATAGAAACCTCTAGTTAGGGCGGGAAGGGTGAACTACCGTCGTGGCTCGGACTTTCAGGTACCCACAGGAACACCGCCGCAACCATTGTAGGTAACCCTTCGGGGGTTGATGCGTGGTTACCAGAATACAAGAAAACCCCACAAGGTTACATTCATTTTTTACCGTTCGAATGATGCACGTGTTCAAGTGATGTGGGTTGAATGCGTCTCTTTTGAGTAGTTTTAAGGAATTATGGAGTACTAGATATAACAAAATGGATATAGTATTGAATATCACATGTACATATATACAACACCAAAATCACTAATTCAAGACTTTATACATTTGTTACATGATTTGGAAAATCCTCTTCCTTTGCTAGTCTATACTTACAAATCATAATCACAAGATTACCAGAAGGGTAATAATATCTTACGCCCTATACATTATTCTTGGTTAATAACTCTCTAAATACTTACATATACATATAGACAAATTACTCTCTTTTTAAAGTATTTACATCAATGGATTGGATGTATCTTCTTCAAGATGTGCAAAAATCCTCTTCATAATGCTAAATTAAATGCCCAAATTACTAATCTTACATCTCTTCTTTGATTTTCTCGAATACTTGCTTTGATTTGACTTTGTTTGCTATGTACTTTTATGAAGGAAATATGTTTCTTGAACAAGGGTTTGATTGATTCAAGCCAAAGTAGGGATGCTGCAATTACGACGGTTATCCCTATCGAGGCAATCAAACCCTTCAATCCTCACTGCCGGTTTGTTGCCATAGTTGGGGCGGAGGCATCCCCCTTTGCGCGATGATGAAGATGGAGATGATGACATACCGGAGGAAGTGGGATTTGGAAGCATCGCTTGCGGTGAAACAGGAGAGATCTTGTCATCACCAAACCGAGCATCTTGAATTAGGGGGTTAGAAACTCTGCTCGGCGGTGACCCACAGAAAAAAGGGGGCGATGTTTGCTCCGGTGGACCATAACCACCACTCTGTAACAACAAATACACCATGATTAGCAACAATCAATTAACATACTTATATAAAATTACATCAAAGCATAGTTTTCGAAGGCTCAAGGTGCGCTCAAGGCGCACACAGGAGCCATGAGTCTAGCCACAAGGCGCTTAAAAAAGCAAGATGCATATTATAAAAATACAATTTTTATTGGCTTTAAACATGTTTTGGCCAGAATTTGAACGTATTTGGCCTGAAAACGCGCTAAATCGCCTAAAAGTGCGGCGACAACGTTACAGCTAAGAGCTATACCTTTGCTAGGATGATGTCCAGAAGCTCAGGGCCTGATTTGGATTCATAAGGTTCTTGTTGATAGCTGTAAATTCAACACCAAAATCAACATCAGTTTGAAGAAACAAACATATTTTGAAACATGAAACCCTAAATTGAAGAACACATACCACATCTGCCATCTTAAAGGCTTAACAGGCTCATTCATGGTGGTGTTGAAGAGGTTAATCCGCCTAGGCTTCGGACAAACCACCAGATTTCCATTACCGAACGACGAGAAGTTATTGTTCTGTTGGATCCCACAGTGATTCATCTTCTTCTGTTTTGCGATTAAACCAACACCTGTTTGAATAAAAATCATATGAATCAAATCAGATATGTGCAAAAGCTTCAACACAAACCCTAGATCTGAAATCGTTAAAGGTAGATCGAGATCTGGTCAAACAAATTGAAATAATATTAAATTCAACAGAGGTAGACGACATCTCGAGGATAAAATTCATCAAACGCTATTCAAAAATACAAAAAAATAAGAGGACAAAATTGAAAACGACGAGATCCGTTGTAGGAATCGAAAATCAATTTGATTATCATCATCATATGCACATACATACAAAAACAGGATCAATCTAAACAGATCTACATATTTGCTTTCATGAATCAATTACATCGAAGATTTCACATCGATTTCACATCTTATCTTCTCAGAATTACATCGAAATCACGATCTACAGCAGATCGAACAGTTACCGTTGCAGAATCACAAGCCGGAATTTTTTTAAACATCAGATGAAAATATTACTAAAATTAGACACAGTTGAACGTGAAAATAGCTTGAATTTGTAAGCAACGGTGCTGATAAACATATATTTTGGAAACAAAATTCAACAACAAAACAGTAGAAACAAGAACACACAACGAATCAAAATAAGTTCAACACAGAATCAATTATCTTCGTGAAAATTAAATAAATTGGGAGAAAATTGAATTGAAATCTCACCTGTGATGATAGAAGATAACGTTTGAGATCGAAGCTCCTCGAACTGAAAAATAATAATAATAATAAGAGAGAAAAGTGAAGATAAATGGAAGAAATTAGGTCATGAAATAAGGGGTAGACGAAGAAGATGATGAAGGAGCGGGGTTGCTTCATATATACAGCTAAAAAGATTATATAAATAAATAAATAAATAAAATTTATTAAATTTAAAAAGAAAAATGCAAAATGATAATTATATCTTGAGTGTTTTACACACGTGTATCTATTCTGGACAAATCTCTAGCTATCAGACACAAGATGTATAGTTATTTTTTTTAGGTTTATTTCAATTTTACTCCCTAAGGTTTGAGTAAAGTAACTATTTTCCTCCAAAAGATTAAAAACATCGATTTACCTCCAAAAGTTTCATATGTTGTTTCAATTTCACTCCAAAAGTTTCATCATTTTGGATAACTTTAAAACAAATAATGAAACTTTTGGTTTGAAATTGAAACATTTTATAAAACTTTTGGAGGTAAATTGATGTTTTTAATTTTTTGGAGGAAAATAGTTATTTTTAACAAACCTTGAGGAGTAAAATTGAACTTAACTCTTTTTTTTTAACGGCTAAATTTGAATCACTCACGGATCACTGGAGTATTATCATGCCATCAGTGTTATCACGTGATCATATTCCGCCACCAAGTCACCAATTCAGGAGGAAACTCATAATTATGAGAAACCCCCCCTTTGTGAGATTCGAACCCATAACCTAATAGGCCCTAAGTTTTATCACACCATCAAGATGCCGGTGAGCTATAATCCCTTTGGCAGATGTATAGTTATGTGTTTTGGTCATATATCATAGTTAAATCCCATTAACTTTTAGATTATGAGACAAAATAATACGGGGTCCGATAAAAGAGCATCCAGTCAGGTTTTATGCGAATATCATTTGAATTTTTTTCATGGCCCGTGAAGGTTTTACGGGCCGTATTAGTTTGTAAAATATCAAAACAATAAATTTATAAAATGTTACGGCTCGTATTGGTCGTTACGACACGTAATAACTTTAACTTACAGGGTCGTAACAAGACTTATGACCATAAGTAAAATTTTCTATTTGTGTTTAATTTTTTGCTTTAAATTTTCATTTTTTAATAAATGTTTTTTAATATTTTAAAACTAATTAGGTTATAGTACTTTTTAGTTTAATTTTTTTAACTTTTATATATACCTTTAGAAAGTAAATCTAAATTCTTTATTTTTATTTTTGCTTTTATAAAATTGCTATTTGTAAATTTTATAAATTAATTTATATGAACGTATTATAAATACATATATTGGTTATTGTTCTTTTTTTATCTCTCTTTATATACACATATACATATAGAGAGGGGGGGGATAATGTTCTAATAACATAAAATTGTTATTTATAAATTTTATAAATTAATTTATATGAACATATTATAAATACATATATTGGTTATTGTTCTTTTTTTTATCTCTATTTATATACACATATACATATAAAGGGGGGGGGGGGAATGTTCTAATAACACAAATTATTAATGTTTTTTATAATTTTTTTATAATTCATTTACAAACATTTCATATAATATAAAGATTACACTTACAAATTTATAGAGAACGGAATGTGAATGCTCCAACTAAAACCTTTATTTATATACTTATAAATAAGTATTTTATAAAAGCGAGAAATAAACACAAAAATTTTATTAATTAATAAATCATAAATGAATGAAAAATATTAAAAAAATAAAATAAAATTAGAATCTTACTTACGGTAATAAGGCTCGTTACGGCCCTGTAGTAAAAAAATCATGAATGGGCTGATTTGATACATACGGACAAATACGACCCGTGAAGGCCCTTACGGGTCGTATTTAAGGCGTCTAGATACCAATTTGGGTGTATCTATAACATGTCTCAATAATAATAATAATAATAATAAATCCTGAATGGTTTGAATAAATCTATATAGATATGAGTAATCAAAATTATATTAGTACCGGATTACCTATAAGTCTACATACGAAGGATGAGAAAAGAATAGATGGAGTTCGAGGGAGAAGTATATGGATTTTCTTAAATGGCTGGCATCCACGAGAAAAACCATTGTACATAGTAAAACGTGATATATATATTAGCATGGTGAAAGTAGAATACATAGGTGAATGATGATACAAGACAATGGGTTATCAATGTTAATCTCAACTAACAATTTGATCAGTATTAATTATAAAGTTTAATTTTGTTATGAATAACAGTCGTAGTCTAACTTTTCGTTAATTCCGTAAGCTTTTGATAATGTATCACCTGACATAGCTCGTGATGTGGCGTATAATATAGTTACAGCTAAAAAAATATATAAATATATTACTCAGTTTTTTATAATTTTTTATTTATGGGGTTAAATTTAAAAATATATTGACTTGGGGTAAATAAATGTAAAAGTTGACTTTAGGGGTACCCGCCGGTCATACTGGCGAGTTCTCCTTCTTTAAATATCGTGCCCTGCGAAAATTCCAACACAATTGTCCTTTTCCTCAGAACCCGCCGACGGGTTCTGGCCAAGCATAAATGCTTTTTCTTTAATGACTTTGACTGGGTATTGAAAAGAGAGAACCCACCAATGGGACCGGCGGGTTCTTTGTTATTAGGGTTTCTGGTCGCATATAAAACCATCAAGCCCATCAACCATCTCATTATCCTGAATCCTCAAACGAAAAACCAAAACTTTCTCAAACCATACCATCTTCACTTAAAAAACCCATCATCAAACAACTTAAACGAAAACCTCTTCAAACCAACAAATTTCATCATGTCTAGACCTTATTTTATCCAAATATACTGGGGTGGTGATGTTTTCTTTGTGAACGGAAATGTTATGTATAATGCTTCTACCAGAAGTACCACTATTATTCTTCAAAAAATTTCGTACGAAGCGTTTGTTGATTTCATTTACGATCATCTTCAACTTTCACGAGAATATTATAATCTGAAGTTCAAACTATTTTACACGTACGGTGGTTTTTCTCAAACATTTGAAATTTTTAATAACTCGAGTCTTGAAATATTGTATCAATTGGCAGATTATGTGAAAAATTTAATTGGAAATATTCACGTAATTTTGGATCCAGTAATGTCACTTCAACAATCAAATTGTATGGATCTCCTACGAGGGTTTTCTGTATCCGAATCACCTGAACAAACAGTTACTACCTTTCCAGGCAATGCAAGTTTACGTGATCATCAAGTCGGTCCGTCAAGCAATTTTAACGTGGGGTATATTTCAAATCATCAATCAAATGTTGATCTAAATGACGATGAACACGGAGGGTTTGATAACTTGAATGATTCACAAAGAAGTGAAGATACTGAATTGTAACAAAAATAACGGTCCACTAACATTAGTAGCTGATATTTTTGTTGCCTTGCATAGCTGTCTGTACAACATGCTAAAGTGGCACTCCCCTACCACACTCTTCTAAATCTTCTACATAAACAAACAAACAAACAAACAAACCTCAGTATATACCACTAAATCTTCTACACGTGTTAAAAAATTAACATGCAGCCAGTGGGAAGATGAACCAGGGAATAAAGTCGCCCTAATCATGTATAATATTATTAATTGAGCATGCTACTGGCATTGCTCAATAGAGGCATTTGAAGGAAAATCTTTTTCTATTTCTTTTATAATGGTAACCAAGTTTATTTTTAAACCTTCTATATGATGGGGATCAAGAAAACAACCTGTCAGACGCCCGAACAAATCTATTATTTTAGTTTTGTTTAACACCACATCAGTGCCAATAATTGCATCACCATCAACTTGCAAACCCCATAAGACTTGAATATCTTGAAGGGGTTACCGTGCATTCTCCCACAGGTAAATGAAACGTGTGGGTTTCAGGCCGCCATCTCTCCACCAAAGTCGTAATCAAACCATCATCAAGCTTACGGTAACCGCAATCAATAATACTGGGTATATGATTGTGTTTGATGAGTCTGCAAAAAATGGTATCCCCCCGTCT
>BJCN01125467.1:0-12507 GCA_018326445.1 Flaveria brownii
AAAGAAATAAAGTCAATAAAACAGTTAAAACAAGATTTTGGGTTCAAACCTAGACATAGTAGAATTTAAGTGGGAATATAAATTTGTTATTCAAAAATTCAAAAATTAAAAAAATAAATAAACAAGGTTTGTTAGATGGCGAAGTTTTCTTTTCATTATTATTATTATTATTATTATTATTATTATTATTATTATTATTATTATTATTATTGTACTTGTATACATATAACCCAACCATGCATTAAAGTTTTATATAAACTGGTTTGAATTATAACTCTTAACTAATCACACTTATCAATTAGTCCACCATGTGCACGACATGTAAATATATATATATGTTTTGGTCAACTACAGTTGATATATATATATATACATATCAACTCCACACCTCTCAACTTCTCAAAACTCACAAAACAATATGACTCCTTTTCTCCCTTCAACATTTCTTCAACTACTTTTGATAATATTAGTTGCCTCATTTTCATCTTCAAACCAAATCCAACACACCTTCCATCAATGCCTTTCTACCATCCAAACCCCCAACACTCTCTTCACCCCTAAAGACTCTAATTTCACACTAGTTCTCAACTCAACCGCTCAAAATCTCCGTTGCATAACCCCTTCCAATCCAAAACCCCAGCTCATTTTCACCCCTTTGAACGAAAACAACATTCAAACTGCGGTCATTTGTGCCAAGAAGCTCGGGATTCAACTTCGGTTCAGAAGCGGAGGCCATGATTACGAAGGGATCTCTTATACGTCCGCAATGGACCCTCCGTTTGTTCTTATTGACCTGTCAAAGATGCGTGATGTGAAAGTTGATCTGGATGACAATTCAGTTTGGGTTGAGGCCGGCGCCACAGTTGGTGAACTTTACTACAAAGTTGCTGAGATAAGCAAGACACATGGGGTGGTGGGAGGGCTTTGTACGAGCCTTGGCGTAGGTGGTCATTTCACAGGAGGCGCATACGGCTCCATGATGAGGAAATACGGGCTGGGAGTCGATAATGCGCTTGACGCTAAAATCATAAACGCCAAAGGAGAGATCTTGGACAGAAAATCCATGGGAGAAGACGTGTTTTGGGCGATCAGAGGCGGTGGCGGGGGAAGTTATGGAGTTATAGTTTCATGGAAGCTAAAACTCGTCCCCGTCCCTAGCACTGTCACAGTCTTTGATGTTCCAAGAACACTGGAACAAGGTGCCACCAAGATTCTTTACAAGTGGCAGCATGTAGCTCCACGCATTGATGATGATCTTTTCATGAGGGTCTTGATCCAAAATGACAATCTACCAAACACAACTAAAAGAACCATAAGGACAACTTATAACGCGCTCTTCCTTGGAGGAGTTGACCGACTCTTAGAGGTCATAAATCGAAGTTTTCCTGAGTTGGGTCTGAAAAAAGAAGATTGTTCCGAAGTGAGCTGGCTCGAATCCATCATGTTCATCGCTGGTTTCCCCAAAACCGTCCCTACCTCATTCCTACTCACCGGAAAACCAGCTTTCTTGAACTATTTCAAAGCAAAATCAGATTTTGTCAAATCCCCGATCCCGGAAACAGGAATGGAAGGGATTTGGAAAAGATTTTTACAAGAAGAAAGGCCACTCATGATATGGAATCCATACGGAGGAATGATGGGGAGGATTTCAGAATCATCGACACCATTTCCACACAGAAATGGGGTTCTTTTCAAGATTCAGTATGTGAATAGTTGGACTGTGAACGACAAAGAAGTAATGAAGAAGCATTATAAGTGGATCAGGAAGCTTTACAAGTACATGGGTCAGTATGTTTCAAAGGATCCAAGAGCAGCTTATGTGAATTACAGAGATCTTGATCTTGGAATGCATAAGAAAAATGGCGATAATACAAGTTTTGTGAAGGCAAGTTCATGGGGAAGAAGGTATTTCAAAGATAATTTCATGAAGTTGGTGAAGGTGAAGACCGAGTTTGATCCAGATAACTTTTTTAGGCATGAACAGAGCATTCCAATCCTTCCATAGGCATGTAATCATTGTTTCGTTTCACATACTGAATCCATATCTTGATATGTCATTGTGAGGTTAAGCTACGTTTATATAATAAAACACGTATAAATTTATAATCTAAATAAGCAAAAAGAAAGCTATATATACATAAACTATCTCTAACTTGGGTCAAATAAGGTTAGGATCCAACTCTCTGATTACATCAAGAAACCAAAACTATGCAATCTGGGAGATTGTAACTGGTAAACAATGGGTTATACTTTTTGGTTACTTTCAACTGTTTGACCCTTTCCTTTTCCCTTTTCCCTTTTTCCTTTTTTTTTATTTTTATTTTACTCTAATTGACTAGCTTCCCTATAAATTGGGTAACAAATAATATACAACACAATAAGTTTTAACACAAGAATTCAGTATATTGTCTTGCTTCATTGTTACTCTGTTGCTAGCATAAGATATGAATTTACTCATTTTCTAATTGTGATTTCATCATTTCAAAATATCACCAAGAAACACAACCTCCACACCCACCCTCCGAATTCCAAAACCAAGCAACTATAAGACTATCAACCATACATGGTTTGCTACGTATATGCGACATACCATAATTCATTTAGAAGTTCCAATGATGCAGCTAGAAACATGATTGGAGATGTTGATCAACCATGGGTCCAAGGTTCTTAAGTCAGCATGTCATGACAACTTACCTGCAACAAAAACTAGTGTCTTTCATAAATTAAAATTAACTTACATCATCAATCATTCCAATGAAAACTAGTTTTAGGCAGCATTGGCAAAAGGCCCAATTATATACATACCTCAGATATGAACCTTGCAGATTGCATCCACAAGAAGAGCCACTTCTTTCAAACAATTAAGCTGAGTTGTACGGAAAACTTGAAAAAGAATATAATTGAACAAAGAGATTACATAGAATATTTATATAACCAATTAATCTTATTATTAGAAACTTAATTTGCATGTACAAGAGGCATGAGCCCTGATCAATAATTGCTACAATATAGTAAGCAGAACAAACTAGCTATATTAGGTAGCAAAAAGGATTTTTACAACCTAATTAAACTATCTTAAATTGCAGAGAAAATCTTAAACACTCGCCTTTTCTTCTTGGAAAAAGAATCATAGCCTAATTACCGACTGTAATGTCATCTGAACGTGACACGTGTCATCTTGTAAGTGAGTATACTGAACACGCCCTATACAATATAACAAAATTTTAAACCATCATATTTAAGTCTGTTAAATCATCCATTGGAATCTCGAGTCCCATGAAATCTTCATCATGTGGGAAAACATCATCATCGATATTCAGCCATGAACCTATGTCTTCCCCCTGACCACCAAAGTCGACCATTTCAGGTAGTTGCAGGTGGGACAAATCAAGTGGTTCCTCTTCCATTATACACTCATCCTTTTCAATGATAGTGGGCTTTGAGACAAAAGATGATTTTTCCCTTTGTTGATCTGGTAATTTACCAAGAGTGCCATTAACAGATGAAGATAATTGAGTTGTTTTTTGTTTTAGTTTTGCTTTAGTCTTTGCAGGCCGCCCAATTTTAGGACCTCCATTTTTGGGGTCCCTTTCACTTCTTTTTCCTTTTACACTTTTTATAATCACCCTTCCTACCCCTGATGGCATTCCTGAAGATGTACAAGTCATATCAGCAGCAACATCATCAAGGTACAACTCTCTCTTCTTACTCCTGCTTGACCATACATTATCTTTGGCAATAGTTTGCTCAGGTGGATACATGTCATGGTTGTTTCCCGTGGGGCTTACTGGTGTACCTAATTCATTTAAAAAAGGAACAAAATCTTAAAGGGTTTAAACAAACTAAAAAAATATGAGCTCAGGTATTGAAATTGTCAATGCCAAGCACTTAAATGTAGTACCTGAAACCTTTTCCAAGGGACTTCCATTGACTTCCCTTGATTGACCATTGGTGACATCATCAACTTCTGTATGATTTAAGAGCGATAATCCTGAGTGGAATATTTCCTTAAACAAAGGCTCAGAAAAGCAGCTTTTGCCAGTCGTTTGAAACTCATGGCATCGGGTTAATGTCCGTTTGACAAAATCTAAAGCAGCTTGTTTAGCCATTTTGCCACTTGCACTCTTACCCCAACAGCTCTGCAGAGCATTGAATAACACAAATAATAATCAAAACTACAAGAAGGGCATTTAATGTTCAATAATTTAATGCAAATGCAACAACTTATGCTTAATGATGGCCCATGTGTAATTAGAAAATAAAACAAAGGCTATATACTAATCAGGGTGCTGACTGGGAGCTGAAAGAGAGATATGGAGCATATCAAATGACAAACAAGGCCATTGAGCATTACAAAGAGGTCCCAATTAATAATCATTTATTACTTCATTTAATTAAAATAGAAAATAGTTAATCAGATGAGGGCGGGATCAAATCTTGGACCTGTGATAAATGATTAAATGTAATATTTTAAAAAAGATTATGCTAGAAAGAAACATGCACAAACTTTTGTATGTGCATCTATAATCGATATAGGTATCTCACTAATAATTTTAATAACTTTACCATGTATTTCTGATAAGCCATTTCTGTGAGCTTTTCAAGAGAAAGCTGTTCAAATTCCCTGCAAGCAAATGGTCAAGTAAGACATAATGCATGGTCATTTATTCAATCAAGAACTCGTGAAAAAACTCAAATTTATTGAAGAAAGTACTCACTTCTCGTGTAGGTCCCTCGCTTCCTCAGAAGACTTTATAAGCTTGTCGAGTAGGTTTTTCTTCCTGGAAACCTATCAGTCAACTATATTAGCACATAAATATCTATATTCAAAAACGTATACAGTCAAATAAAAGATCATTGGCGTATTTAGATTCTTTAATTTTCCTAATACTCTCTTTCCTTACAATTAGTAAATTGTTGTTTACCAAACAATCACCTCCAAAAATAATTATATTCTTCACTTCAAAACAAACTTATACCTGTTGATGATGCTTTTCTTCCAGCCTGCTGATATCTTTGCTGATGTCTTCATCTCCACTCTGTACCAAGTCAGGCTAAACAAAAAAGAATGTGCAAATTTAAAAGCATGAAAAAAAATTCTAGGGTACAAACATCTAGAAAAAACATCAAATAAAAAATCAAACATTTGATAAAAATTAATAAGATAATTTAATATGAATCGTCTAAATCTAGAAATTCGGAACTTCACAATTTTATATCTCAACTAAATTTGAAGGCTTCACCATTAAAACAAGACAAAATCACAAATTAATATTTGGTTATGGGATGACTTCCTAGATGCACCCAGATACACATATATCAATTGTTAATTTGTCATCTTTCTTTCAATTGATAATGCTTCACAATTTTGTTGAGCACTTTAATCCATATATACAATTGTGAATTTCTGAATTTGTCAACTTTTATAGTTCGTACCTAATATTTATTAGTTCTTACAACTCTCACCAATCAATTGAGTTTTTATCAGAAAGAGTACACACACATATATCCACACAAATAAAAAGAGACACTTACAACACGTGATGGGTAGAGTCCAAGACTATGAATTTCCATGAGAAGTCTTTCATCAATGGACATGTTACTATACTGATATTGGGAACTGTGTATCATTTTTGAATCTGACATAAGACCGTTGTAGCAATTATTAAAACCTGTAGTGATTGCTGAATCCACCATAGACATAACATGATTATCTGACTGGCTGCATGCCATCTCATTACATGGTCTCAATGTAGAATCTACCCTGTAACTGCTTGAAAAACTTTCAATTATGTCTGTTTCCGGCTCAAATGCCAATCCATAAGCATTATAGTTTAACTCATCATTGTTATCTTCTTCTGAAATAAGTGCAGCAAGAAGTCTCTGACAGAGAGAAATTCCCCTAGGAGATGTTATATTCTCTGAGCATTCACTACTACTTTCTTTTCCATTTTTTGTATCACAATCATCAATTGCATTTGTAATGTTGACAGTAGATCGTATGCTTCCCTGTGAAAGGGTAAAAGAGAAAGAAAGATGAAGCTGCAGCTAAAAGCATCAAACTCTTAAATGGTTACATATTTTCACATAACCATATTTCATATTTAATGGCAACCTTAACTAATCGAATTTAAAAGTATAAAATAAACATAAGGTATTCTCCACAAATATAAACTTTATCTAAAAGCATATGTAGAAGGGGATTCAAGATTCTATTGCTTTTACAAGTAGTCCTGATACGAGTATATGACGACTATATATAACTTCAATGGTTTACATCACAAGAACAAAAAACACTGAGGGATGGTATAAAATAAAAAAAATTTGTGAATGACAAATATTGTCATAATAAATGAATCCAAAATCATGATAATATATTTTAAACCTAAAAAAGAGCCATCACCTCTTGCTTTAAGTAGGTCATGGCAGCATCAGATACAAAACCAAAAAGTGGATCCATCTGCCTCCAAAAGGGACCAGACAATGCATAAACTGCAATTAATGAATCCATCAATTAGAATCACATAAAACAGTGCTCTAAGAAGAAATTAGAAGGATAAGAAAGGAAGTGAGAACAGCACCAGGATTAATAACAGCATTTGCAGCAGCCAAGAGCTCTTCATGCCCATCATCTATAGTAGATAACAGAATTAATCATGGTTGAAAGAGTGAAAAGAACAAAAGAAGCTTGTAATTAAACAGTCAACAGTTACTATACCAATAAAATCTGTAGAAGCAGTATATGCGGAATGCTTTTGACGCGTATAAGCTTTGCGGCTTGAAAGTTTCCTAGTGGGAGGTCGACCTATTTTACTGTGAATGTTTCAGGAAAAATGAATGTTGATTAATATCATAAAAGCAATAATTAATTTTAATATATATCCTTCTAGATGTTCAAATGTTCATAACATCAAATTTACACTATAAAATATCATAACTACACACTCTATAGAATGAAATAAAAGCAGTTACTTATAAGTCTCTTTCATAGAATAAATGAATAAGAAAACATTATTAATTTGTCATTACTGCAAATAATCTCAATGAATAATTTTTTTTTATTCAAACAAGCATCATGTTATAGTCCGCTAGTTCTATTTTAATCACTATGAAATGGGTATATATGAAAACCTAAACTTTTCTGAAAGAATAAATATGAGGTTTTGAAATATGAAAGAGTGTGTGTGCGTGTGTAAATTTTCAACTATTAGAAGGATCTACATCCTTCTAAAAGATACATTTCGCATATGTCCAGCTAAATTCCATGATAGCATATATAAGTTTTAAAAAACTAAAAGAATTTACAATCACCACTCCATAGTGGATTTTATAAGAATCACTTATAATTAATTTTCACTGAATAAACAAATAGTTATGTGCTTAGATGATTCACAGTTATATTGTTGTTTTCAGAGAATGTTACAAATAATAAACTTCACTATGAAATGGGATATAAATAAAATATTTATAGAGTTTTGAACGTTTAAATATGACAATATAAAATTTAAAAGGATATATATGAAATAATTTAAAAAAACATAAATACACAAACCTTTCAGGCTTGTTAAAACCAACTCTGTTAGTTCTAACTTGTTTTTCTGTCCCCACATTGCCAACAGATCGTGCAGAAGCAAAACCCCTTCCATTTCTATGTTGTTTCTCGTTCATAAACTTATTTTTTCTTGTGGGGAGGACTAAAGTAGAAAACCTCTGAACACTAGGGCCAACTTTATCTTCAACTTCAATTTGTACAGACTTAAAGTTATCTCTAGATCTGATTTCAGCAGTCCCTGATTCCTCACTTTCTGATCGAGTAGATGACTGAATACTATAATCACCTTTTGATTTGAATTGCTTGGGAGAATTACAGGAATATCTTTTTGTGAACCCACACCCTTTTTCGCTTATGTCACTGTTACCTATAGGTGGAATTTCATCATTGGAGGATAAAACAGGGATAAGGTTGGTTCGCCTTGCTGTACGTGAGATCTTTTGGGGCCTACGGTCTGCCCATTGGGCTACAGGTGGAGATGAAGACCGTGTTGATAGACCACGTTTAAGGTTGGTCGAGCTAGTAGAAGCAGGGTTCGAACCGTTGGAAACAGTTGTGCGTTGGCTATTGGTCAATTTAGGGACCATGCCTAACCCTGATCTTGGACCTCGAACAACTGCATGCAATTTTGTGGTAGGTGAGGGTGTACCAGAAATGAAGTCTTCTCGAACATTGGCCCTGGTTATTAGTATTATATAAGGTAATATGGAATCGAAGAGATGAAACAATATAATAGAAAAAATTATTAACATGATACGGGAGCAAATCTACAGAAGAAAAAGCTAATCACACAAACACAAACATCATAACATTAGGGATCACGGATACGGTGCCTGCTCAAGTACTTTCAATTTTTATCATTGATATATGCTAAAACAGCATTATAATCCACCCAAATATTGTATTTGGTTTCTAATATACAAATATAGGCCACAACGAAGCAGGATACGAAAGTCATCTTATATTTTTAAAATATTACAAGTTTAGCCTATAACAGTACAACATGCTCACACCTTTTAAAGATATCTTTATCTTTTATCAATTTGTAAAAACATTTTCATCATTTAACATTTTTTCCAGAACTGATATTATTGAAACTAGAATAATCTATATGACGGTAGAAGTGAGTTCCATACTTGTTAGAAGCTTTCCCAATTGTTCTTTCATGCTCCAAGTTGGTAGTTTGATCTCTTTTATCCTGCAGCAGGGATGTGTTCTCCTGCTCAGGCCTTGGGATGGAAGAACGCATACCTCCATTAGCAGCTCCTGGCCTACATCAAAATAGAGTTAGTATCACAAATCCATCACCCCCATTCAAAAATTAAACAACTTCATTACAGAGATGAAAAGGCATATGAGCCAAAGTTATAAGCATTATACAAAAACTACCTAGTTACCTAACAAAGCATAGCTAGCTTGAGCTCCAATAGAGCAATGCATAAACATAGATAGCCAAGTAGTTGCCTAGTTGAAATACAGATCCACACGTATATCTAAAAAATCAATGTTAAGCATTATAATAATCATGAAAGATATTACCTGAACTCATCAGGATCATTTGATCTTGACCTTGCATCAGTGAGATTCCTTGGATGCATCCTGCTACTATCAAGGGGTTTCGCCAACACTGAGCTTGTACTTGGTGCCACATCAGCCTTGATTCCAGTGCGTTTTTTCTTCATTTTAGCTTTTTCCCAACCATCACCCACACATGGTAATGCTCGATCCACACCCTGAAGAGTGTTACTGCTTGGAAATCTTAAGACTTCTCTAACCCTATCTACAGATCCAGACGATCTGGCCGGAGTGTTTGGTCGCACATCTGCCTGCAATTCCCAAAAACACAAATTAGACCTGTAAAAAAATAATTGAAAAGACGGAAACTAACATACAACCACACATAATTTTATAATTGCACATCGTCGATACATAATTATTATTAACAGGAGGAAGTTTTAAAGATGTGGATTAACAGGAAAGATACAAACCCTTTGATCCACCATGGAAGTTCTGGTTCGTTTGTTGGGAATGACATTTTTACCCCTATCTTCAACCTTCTGCTGCTCAAAGTCAAAGGCACTAGTAAAACCATGGCTTTGAGTACTACCCATCTTGCCAACAGTGACACCAGCAGAAAAAGTATCTGGTCGAGATCTCTTTCTTGAGGGTATGGATGGAAAACACTTGTTGATCACAGACAAAACGTCACTAAAAACCTTCACTCTCTCCCTGATAAGTGAAAGACTATTATGATATTTCATACCCAAAAAAAAGATCATATAACAAAATTTACCTGGCTTTGATGGTTGATTCACGCAGACCAACCTTAAGTCGCTTAAGATTTTCAGGGGAAGAGAAAGGATGTTTGCCTTTAAACAAACCAGATGGTGAATCATCTGGTGCACAAAGGGCAGCATTCGCAAGTCTTTTAAAATCCCCGTGTCGATTACACTTATATTCAGTGGCCATTGACTTTAAGTCAAACCGCAAGCACTGGAAAAAATTAGTCACATCCCCTTGACTTACATTTACACTACTTCTTGACATGCTTGGAAGGGAAGATAAAATTGGATTTTCCATGTCACGAAAACTTGCTGATCTGTCCATTGTGGTAGCTGTATGGGACCCACGTTTCCCAGAATTATATAACGGCCTGCCCTGGCTACCAGATGAAAGATCAAATTTACCAGATGATGCCATTGCACCGATTTATATGCATTATCTGTGTAACAAAGCCTGTCAACACAGTTTTGCATGACAGTACTCGAGTGTCACAGCATATGAAAGCAAAGCTTCAATTTTGTGAAAGCAACAATATAAACCTAAAAGAAGGGAAAAAAAAGAAAAGAAAGCATATGCATCAGACCAATATCATAGGTTAAAAGCATTATCCATAAGTATATATATGTACGTAGAGTTATAACTATTAGTATTTCTTACAAACCAAACGCTAACTGTAGAAGGCCATCATCGTCAATTTGAAGGTTCTAAGCTCTGAGGGGAACATGAGTAAATTCTTAACCACAGGATGATTGAAAAAGAGAGCAGATAGGAGAGTAACAAATTACCATGTCTAGTACACAAATAGTCCAATACCAGTTACAAATTTCCTAAGAAAAAAACATAATGCATCACCACACATCATACTGAAACTAACACTTCCAAAATAAAGCAAGAAATGATCAGTAGACAACAGGGTCTATAATATCCCCATTTTTTGAAGCCAATATGAATGTTTCGATATCACATATAACATAGAACAAACTCACACAAGCAGACCAAACAGGTTATAAAGGTATAAAGCTTAAGCAATGAATATACAATCTCTCTCTAGATCTTGATCAAGAGAACTGCCAATGTTCTTGCATTCACGGATGCTCACTAACTAAATCAATGGCCTTCTATAAAAATTCTCTAATTCTCACTTTGTATTTCAAACCAAGATGATCCAACAAGCATAAATCTCTGATCAAAACAAACATCCAGTAGATATTCTCCTAAAAACCCGGAAAATATTTAGAGAATATCCCAATCAGACTACAAACATACGTATACTTCTGATCTCGTCTTTAGTAAACACACACGAATTAAACATATCCAAATCATCAAACGCCTAAATACACCTAATCCCTACAAATTCGTGCTACTTGAAACCCTAAAACGCAATCGACACGACTTAAAGCTGAATTAAACAAAATCTGGCAAAATCACAAGTAAATCGATGAAACAAAATTAATCAAAGATGGAAAGAATACATCAAACAGAGAGATTTGCAGATATATACCTTGAGTTGGGAGTGATAATCGCGTGTGAAATTCGTCGTTGAAGGGTTTATGCGAAGCTTAATCGGATGATTGGGGAATTTAACATTAGGTTTTCTTTTGGGGTTTGATTTTGTGAAAGATTGTGATTGTAATTATAAATAACAATAATAACAATAATAATAATAATAATAATAATAATAATAATAATAATAATTATTATTATTATTATTATTATTATTATTATTATTATTATAAGATGTGTTGAAGCTTGAAAAACGAAAAACAGTAAAAAGTTCGTTTCGGAGCCATGGCTGCGCCGGAGATGCGTTGGCTTTCGACGAATTGACTAATTTGCCCATGGTGTTCTTATGAGGGGGATGCACACTAACTTTAAGCGGAAGGGTGTAATTGAGAATGTTCGGCTTGGAGCCGGCTCGACGGCTTAAGCTTGGCTATCGTTACCATTTCTTTTTATATTTTTTTTCTTTTACTTTTATTTTTAATTTTAATAAGACCAAAATAAACCTTTGTACAATTATTGTCACCACTGGTGAACCGTGTGCCATGGGTGGGGAAAATTTATAAGGCTCAGCTTTTACATTAATATTAATATTCATCTTATGATATAAATTTTTCACAAAATATTGATAAAAACAAGTATGATGTAAATATATATATTTTTAATGTTATTTAAAATAAAAAAGAAAAAAAAAGATTATGGTAGCTTTGACTTGTATGTTTATGTTTTCATAACTAATTCACATTGCAATTAACAACTCGGTTTGAAAAATATTTAACGGTAGGAACGTTGATAAAAAAGAACACGTCATAGTGGTAAACTTAAAATTTAAAAGTTAATCATATTATAAAAGTTACCTAAAAAGACAAAATATAGTTAAAGTTTTGATGTGAACATCATATTCTCCAACTACCTATATTAATTTGTGCAGTTTGATAAGGTTACATAAGTAATTTAAGTGATTATTTATTCTAAGATTATATATCATATCTATTCATTCCTATGTTTTAATATTTTGCACAAAGTACTTAGAATTAAAAAACTAAATTACTTAGAATTACAAAAAAAATATCTAGAAATTTGAATTCAATAGATTTGGGACGGGCCAATAGAAGTAATTAAAATAAGAAGATAGAAAAAGCAAGCTGTTAAGAATTAAACTCAATGTGAGT
>BJCN01125499.1:0-18208 GCA_018326445.1 Flaveria brownii
GTGATGGGGGTGGTTGTGGTGGTGGTGATTTGAAGATGATGTTGATAGATGAGACCCACAAAGTTTTTTATGTTAAGGGTAGTTTCGTCATTTTAATAATAATTTTAACAGAAACATTAACAGTGTTACTCATTTGAACTCAAATGAAGATAAAAATGAAACGTATAGACTCAAATGAAGATAACATGAATCTTCAGGGGACGGATGGCAATTTTAAAACCGTAGGGATGCAAATGGTTAAAATGAACAAATGTCAGGGATGCAAATGGTAATTTACTCAATAAAAAATGATGTTTGTATAACACAACCCTTTATTAATTATTCAAAAAAATAGTGATGATGTCTACATTTTGTTTAAATTCCACCTAAATGATCAAATGATATTCCAAGAACCAACTAAATGTGTTGGATGCTAATATTTGGTTCAAACAAATGCTTTTGTTTTAACATCTTCATGTTATTAAATAGATGCTATTGTTATAAATAAATTCCTCATGAACAAAAACTTTCAAAGAAGCAATTTGTAAGTTGTCTATCCCGTCGCATCGCGCGGGTGTTTTGCTAGTATGAAATGAAACAAATTAACTAGTTTTATTAATTACTAATGATGGTGCAAGCATTGATCCCATCCACAAGACTCGATAAAAACTTTTAAGTAATAGAAGGGCGGTGGCAAAAGATTAGTTTTATTATATAAAGTTAAGGATGTTTTATTTGACTTTTATTTTTAATTAATCAAATGATTAGGATAAGAAGTTCATTCACGACAAAGTATTAAAGATTCGAAGTGGCCACCTCCAATCATTTAGTATATCTCCATTTTTAAAAGTCACGGGGGTTTACGTGTCTTGTCACATGTTATAAAATCAGTCATAACAATTTTGATTTTGAAAAATCTTAAGAAAACAACCGAGAAGCATGTTCTACACATGTTTTGAAGAATGAATTAAAAAAGTTGTATACAAATCCTGATAAAGGATTACATCAATTTAATGTTCAAGACACATTAATAACTTTCATATATATTATTACTAGGTTAGGACCCCGTGTATTAAATGGGTTGATTAAATAAAATATTAAATAATTAGTAATAAAAATTTATTAATTATAAAACGATATGATTGAAATTACATATGAGTAAGAATATAGTAATAAAACAATGATATCATTGTTTTAAACTTTTGTTTTTAAACGCTTATTGCTTTTTTTAAATAAACATTTTGTTCCAAAACAAAGCGTTTAGAAAATATCAATATTAATTTTTTTATTGCAACTCCTAATTTTAGTTATTTTGTTTTATACAAAAATCATTTTTAAAAAATATATGTTTAAAATATTTCATATTTTAAAAAATGTATGTTGATTTAGAAAATTTTCTTATTTTTAAAATTTTATTTATTTAGAAGAAATTTATAAAAGCATCTCTTTCTTATTTTATTGAAAACAAAATTTTTATCTGAAAAGAAAATTAAATAATATTATTAGTATTTAATGTAGTAATTTAATAGAAGAGATAAACGTGAAATTGAAATTTAGATGATTTAGAATTGTGACAAGTGTCATCTTAAAACCTTCTTTTATTATAGAAGATAAATATTTTATAATTATTTCTCTTAAACGATCAACGAATACCATAATCTTGCCCTCACGAATGAACTCATTAGCGAAAAGTCATTCACGCCATACAAACACAAACACTAGTGACTCAACCCGTCCATCAATCGAGTGAAAAATCATCGCCTAAAGTCCCAACGTGGTAAAAGCTCTGGCGCACTTGAAACATATTACACAAAGTAAACTCATAACCTTCATATTAAAAAAACCATTGGATTGACTCATTCCAAAACAATTGATCTAAAGCTCACTAGCTATATTTTATAATATTACAACGTAAATTCAAAAGTTTTATTATTTTTAAAATCATAAAAATCTTGCTATATTTAAAAAATATAGTTATCTGAAAAATGTTACAATGGTGCATCTAATCCTTACATAATGTTACATTTCACCTCTAACAATGGTACGTTCTAACCCGTATGATAGTGTCCCTACTTTTCAGTTTTGACTGACTTAATAAGTTTTCACTTACCATTGTTTTATCACCATGTGTTCAATTTTCCACATCTTATTCTTTATTGTAAGGAGTTTTTGTAAGGATCAACAATAACATATGATTGATCTCGTAACAATAACACAAGATTAATCTCGTAACAATAACGCGAAATATTATTATCAGGGTATAAAAATGTAGAAGATAAGAACGATTTGTAAATAACTATGCAATTGTATTGCTCTCTACTTTTAAGTGAATTATAATCAGTGTGAAATCAGCAAATGATAAAAAGCTTAACAATTACATTAAGAACTAACTATTTATACTAATCTAAGAAGTTCTCATCTCGCGCAAGAAGAAAATTCTATCGCGACTTAATCCTGATCATCTTGATTTGATTTCTCGAGCCTCTATGCTCAATCCCTATGATCTCCCCCTAGGCTTGGTGAATCAATTCCTTAAAAGTCCACGTCTGCGACCTTGTAACTACCCCCATAAGCATACATCTTGTTGTCCTAGGCCTTTGTAATCAACCAACCAAATTGTGCCGCTAAAAAGTGTATAGATTCATCAGCTGCAATTGGACAAGACTACAACCTCATCAAATCGTCTCTTCCAAACTTAATCAGATCCACGGGGTTGATGATATAGAATTATTTATCCATATAATGGATCAAAGCATGACCCGTCTCCATTTCACAACTCACCACATAAGCTTAGACAAGTTATTAACTGACACTAGAGCATGTATAGGGATCTTCCTAACATATCTTGGATGCTTATAAACTATTATCTTTATTGGCTTGTTTGTGTTTATGTCTATCCGAGTCTCATCTTCAACGACTTTAGATTTAGCAGTTTTAAAGTTCTTTAAGTTGGTTTTACTATGTCTCCATATCCAATTTATTATCTAGTTTCCCTTTCCATAGGTACTTGGGTTGATAAACGGAACATAACCCATAGCATATAAATCTGACACTCTGAGTGTATGAAAGTCGTGCTCGTCTTGATAATACTCTATAGTGCCAGTGTTTCTCTTTATCACATACAACTTCTTCTCAGCATCTTACGCCCAACTAAGAATAGGTTCCTTGTTTCCATACCTTATGATAGGTTTGGAATGTTTAAGAGTGTGTACATAAGCTGGCAGTGGAGGAGCTTCAAAATATTCTCATCCTAACGTACAACACTTTGACTAGTTTGATCGTTTGTCTTGTCGAATGTCTCTTTAGAGCTTGACTCTCTAAAAATCTCACCTTTTTCAATCAAGATGTTGGATCATATGAGGCTGGTGCAACCAAAAACAACACTTAGATTATTTTGAAGTACATTTGAAGAAGTCTTCCGAAGACAAAACTGCTCTTCCACAGACAAGTTGAAGATCTTCCGAAACTTAAAGTATGAAGAGATTCTGAAGGAAAACTATGTTTTCTAAGACTAAGTAGTTTTCCTTCCAAAATACATGAAGAACTTTCGAAGGTATAATTGAGTCTTCCAAAGACTAAAGTAGTTCTCCTTCCGAAGTATTCATACTTAGAAGATCCAAGGAAAAGTCTTCCTAAGAATGAAGTTATGAAGACTTGTAGAAGACTCGGAAGAAGTTGATTCTTCCGAAGTATAAATAACCTCGGAAGAACTTATTCTTCCGAAGCCATTTACATTCGGAAGAACTAACTACGAACTAGTAGACAAAAGTATGGGTTATCTGACATCCACTACCAACTCTGTTATACTACATGGTGCTTTCCCACGCCCATGTAGTTAACCATACTTTACTCAACTATTCACCTTTATTAATTAGTATAGTTACCATCTTTAGTTAGTGACAAAATGTAAGTCATGGACCTGTTATGACTACCTAATCTAGAATAGTATTTTATCTTAGATGCTTTACTTCTAGCAATGTAGTAGTTGTCTAGTTGTAAATCCCAGTTGCTCTTCCAAGTATAACCGACTGTATATAGTAGTATATATAGTTTGTCTTTGTAACTCATCAAACTATGCTTGTAAGAGTCTTGTAATACTGAGTTGAGAAGTAATTTATTATATTATTATCAATTTAGTTAGAGATTCTTCTTCATCAACCGTGTGAGACTTAGTGAGTTTATGAGGTAAATCTTGTGTTGAGAAACCAACACCGATCCTGCAATTGGTATCAGAGTTTTTTAGGCTCTTGATTGTGAAATCTAACCATCCCAAATCACCCTTGTTTTTTCACACTCACTCACTTTACTCAAATGGCTCTTAACCAGAAATTTTCTAAAACTGAGATGGTAACCATGACTAAGGCACCTATTATCACCCCTGATAATTTTAGAGCCTGGTGTCAACGTATTGAAGCTTTTATCAAGTATCATGATAACCGAATATGGAGATATGTCACTCATGGTCCTTACAAGCCAATGGCGGCATCACCGGCTGGTAATGGTGCCATGATTGAGAAAGCTATTAAAGACTACTCTGATAGAGACATCAAAAAGATGGACATCGATCGCAAAGCCATGACTTTATTGCTTACAGCTATACCTAACTCCATAATGGTAGGCTTTGAGTAATGCAAGTAGCCAAAGAACTCTTTGATGCTTTGACATTGATGTACTCCGGTTCCTCTGAATCCAAAGAGTCCAAGAAAGATGTATTGAAGTAGAAGTTTGAAAAATTCACTTATATTATTGGTGAGACCTTTAGTCAAGAATACTTCAGTTACATGGACTTAATTGCATCTTTTCAGTCTATGGGATTGACTCTTGAGAAGAGAGACATATTAATAAAATTCATGAGTGCACTTCCTCATGAATGGACTTTCTATTATGTCTCTATCAAGAGAACTGAGAATCTAAACACTCTCACCATGACTGAACTATATTGAATCCTTGATGGATACCATATGGAGATGGAGACTCAGAAGTGCCATCAGCAGAACAGATGATCAAACCTTCCTGACAGCAATGCTCTACATGTTGCCGAAGGATCAAGAATTCCCAAGCCCTTGATGTACTTGAACTACACCCAACAGCCATCATACTCCTCTAGGCCTTACATTATATTTCCTGAGACATTAGGTCTAAACAAGCTTAACAAAATCCTTTCCAGGATAGTTATGTTTTTATTTTCGGAAATATGCACTCTAGAGGTTTTCAATTCTGTTTTGATATCTCGAGTGTTTCAGCCCAGATGATGTGAAATACATGGACATTGTCTAACAGATGGCTCTTTTAACCTACAAAGCAAAGAAGTTCTTTAAGAGAACTGGAAGGCAATTCCCTCAGAACCCAACTAACTGTAAATTTAGGTTCGATAAGTTAAAGGCCAAGTGCTACAAATGCGACCAACTTAGTCATTTTGCAAGGGAATGCAAGACTCCTAGATCGAATCCTAGAGCAACTCAAGCTTCCCAACATCCTGCTACACCAAAAGCTACTGCCAAACTAATTGAATAACAAACTGCAACTGTTGCTCAAGAAGTTGATTGGAGCTTTATGGTGCAAAATGTCACTCCTGCTCAAGGTCTCATGGGTGGAACAAAAGATACCAAGGTATATGAACATCTCTGTACCCCCAGCCTATATTGCTAAGGTTAAACTATATCAGGACTACAACATGGAAATTAAATATGATATTAAGTCCATAAAGATATTAAAATCTGACTTTAAGAAAGCAGAATCTGAGTGTAAGTTCAAAATTAAAGAGTTAGAGAAAACTGTATCTTTTTTAAGACATGAACATTCAAACTATAGGGCTCAAATAAAAAATATAATATCCAAGTTGTCTGAGGCTCAAGCCCAGCTAGAAATAGCTGAGGCTAAAGCAAAGAAGTATACCATTAAAGAGCATATCTTCAACACCATCATTGCATCATCCTCCCATTCAGGTGTGTTATCAAAACAAAAGTGGGTTGGGAACTAATGAAATTGTTCCATCACACTCTGATGTGTCAGTTAGATAGCCAAGATGTGGTACTGATGAGCAAGAGGTTCCAATTACTGACCCACTACCCAATGAGCAGAAGAATGATGCAACAATGGTAACCACCACAGGAAAGGATAAGGTAGAAAACCTTATCCCCAGCACTGATGATCAACCCCTAACCACCAAAGAAAGAAGGAACAAAATTAGGGCAACAAGACAAACTGCCAAGAAGGTGGCTTAGTCTAGGGTGAAAATTGAACCAAAATAAAAGGGTGTATTCATCTCAACTGGATTCCAAGTGGTTAGAAACTCCGATTCAAGAAAGGAGTGTAGTGCCAATACTCCTATCCAGCTGAAGAATCAGAAGTTAAAGGGGAAGGCTGTTGAAGAAGAAAAGAAGTGCAAGAAACAACAACCCTCATGCCCCATCAAAGTTAACATTGAATGCATAATCTCCGGTCTGCATAACCATATGACTAAAGATTGTTACTACAATACAGCAAGCATACATTATTCAAACAATGTCAAGAAAGAAGGAGACAAGGATGGTTTCACATTTGGACCTTACCATAGGTCCAAGTGTTAAAGAAATGAAAGCTTGTTTCCAAAGCGAAGTTGCTTTGGGAAGAAACTCATTCTTCTGAATGGAAAATAGCTTTGGAAGACAAGCACAAGAACAAACAAAGGAATAAAAGAAATCTTCTGAAATCTTCCGAGAAGAAGACTACTTCAGAATAAAAGGTGGTGACAACTTCTTCCGAGAACAAAGAAGCCTCAGAAGCAAGTTATGCTGCTGAAGCCTCTTTAGGCTCATCTACATTAATTAACCACAGAATGGAATGAAAGATCAGACAAGATGTTGTAGTCCAAACCTCTCTCATACTCTCTCTTTCCTGAGCTGCTTCAGAGGCAATCATAGTTGAACCTATATGCATACATTTTAATTCACTTATGTCATCTACATTAGAAGAGCCTAAGACCAACAAGGATTAGGTTTCTAATAGTAACTAATCATTTCACCATATATGCAGGGACATCCACATGATAAGAATGGAAACATATGGATTGTTGACGGTGGATGCTCCAGGCACATGACAGGGAACAAATCTATCCTTTGAACACTTTGATGAAGGTCCTATTCAGTTTGAAGGTGACGCCGGATGGTACATTTCGTGCAGAGGTAGTGTATCCAATGGTAAGTTAAAAGTTAACAAAGTAAACTTTGTCGAACAGTTTTAACATAATCTCTTGAGTGTTTCTCAATTCGGTGATCAGAAGCATCAAATGCTTTTCACAGAACATGTGTGCATTATCCTCAAGCCTGGGATGACAATTCCTCAGGAATTGGTGCTTCTTCGATCTCCTAGGAGAGGGGATATGTACAAGCTGGATATGAACTATGCTTCCCCACTGGGAGAAGTATCATGCTTTCTTTCCAAAGCTAATGGTGATAAGTCAACTCTTTGGCATAAGAGCATGTGCCATGTAAATTTCAAAACCATGAACAAACTAGTTAAAAATAACTTGGTACATGGTGTGCCTAAAAAGGAATTTTTCTGTAAAGATATCTATGTTGCTTGTCTGAAAGGAAAGCAACATAAGGTATCTCACAAATCCAAAGAAGTCAACTCAATCACCACTCCATTACACTTATTTCACATGGATCTATTTGGTCCTACAAGTATAATGAGAATTGTAAGGATATCATATTGCCTTGTGATAGTTGATGATTTTAAAAGAGTTACATGGGTATTCTTTTTAAGAATTAAAGATGAAACTGCTAAAACGTTAAAATCTTTCATTCTTAAAATTGAAAATGAAATTGATCACAAGGTAAAAACAATCAGAAGTGATTAAGGGGCTGAGTTTAAGAATCAAGTACTTGACTCATTTTGTAACTCAAAAAGAATTACTAGACAATATAGCGCTCCTAGAACTCCTTAACAAAATGGTATTGCTGAGAGGAGGAACATGACTTATTGAGGCTGTAAGAACAATTTTAGCTGATTCAAAGTTGCCTCTAACTTTCTGGGAAGAGGTAGTCAGCACTACATATTATGTTCAAAACAGGATTTTTATTGCTAAGACCCATGTAAAAAGCCCTTATGGGTTATGAAACAAGAGGCCACTGTTCATTGGCCTTCCAAGGTCCTTTGGCTACTAGTACACCATACTTAATACAAAATACAATTTACCAAAATTTGCTAAAGAGCAAGATGATGCTATCTTTGTTGGGTATTCCTCAAGCGCCATAGCTTATAGAGTGTATAACATCAAAAATTAACAATTTAAGGGATCATACAATATTGTTGTAAATGAGCACACTCCCTGTGTTAAGGGAAATGACCCTGACCATATTTTTAATTTATAATTGTTTCCAAACTATTCTAAACCATCTTTTGAGAATGTTTCAGCTGGAACAGGAACTCAAAGTGACTCCTATGATGGTCAACTGTTTGAGTAACCCATACTTATTCTAATTTCTCAAGAAGTCATGAAGATCAAGCTCCCACTGTTAGAAGTCCTGAAAGCTCGAACATCTCATGAAACAATGGAGCTTTAACAAGGTGTCAGCCAACTAAGTATCAAAACTCATCAGCTGACAATTCTATCACTCAACACCAAGCTGATGAAGATAGTAATCTAGAGGAACATGCAACTGTTGATGCTACTTCGTAGCAAAATACCATTGATGATGTCATACATTCATTCAATCAGTCCTCATTGAATGAGTGTTAGGCATCAGCTAGGAATGGTGTTCAAAATCCAGAGGAAAAATTTTCCAACTTAGATCTATCTATGCTAGTAGATGTGATTCCTAGAATCAGGATACACAACACCTATCCAGCTGAGAACATCATTGGGGATGTCTCAGAAGGTGTGAAAATAAGAAGTCAGACCAATAATGAGAACGTCTTCTTATACTCATGCTTTCTCTCTCAAATAGAACCAAAGAAGGTGGAAGAAGTCCTCAAGGACAATAATTGGGTTGAATCAATGCAAGATGAATTGCTTTAATTCAAGAGGCAAATATATTGAACTTATATCCATTTCCACCTGGCCAAGTCCCCATTGGCACTAAGTGGGTATTCAGAAATAAAAGAGACTATAGAGGTTTGATTATCAAGAACAAGGCTAGACTTGTAGTTCAAGGTTACACATAAGAGGAAGGCATAGATTACACTGATGTCTTTGCACTGTTGCAAGACTTGAGGCTATGCAAATCTTCCTTGCTTTTACAATATCCCAGAACTTCACAGTCCACCAACATGATGTAAAATGTGCATTTCTGTATGGGGATATTGACAAAGAAGTCTATGTATGCCAGCCACATGGATTTGAAGATCCACAGCACCCCAACTATGTGTGCAAACTAGACAAAGCTATTTATGGGCTACACTAGGAACCTAGCCTTTGGTATGAAACAACGTCTTAGTTTCTTTTGAATAATGGCTGCACCAGAGGCATCATAGACAAGGCATTATTCCTAAAGAAGTCTGGGAAAGATATGTTGCTTATACAAGTCTATATTGATGACATCATATTTGGATCCTCAAATGACCAAATGTGCAAAGGCCTTAAAAGCATCATCAGGAAGAAGTTTAAGATGAGTTCCATGGGAAAGATAGATTTCTTCCTTAGAATTCAAGTGAAGTGGATGGAAGAAGGGTTCTTCATCAATCATTCTAAGTACGTCAAGGAAATTTTAGAAAGATTTGAGATCAAAGATTGTAAACCAGCCAAGACACCTATACAAAGAAATCACAATCTTTGTCCTGATTTTGAGGGGAGGATACTGATCAGCATCAGTACATGGGAATTATTGGGTCTCTGATGTATATAATTGCAAGTAGACCTGATATCATATTTGCAACCTGCATCTTTACAAGATATCAGGTTGCTCTTAAGGTCTCTCACCTAATTACTGTCAAGAGAATTCTTAGATACCTCAAAGGAGCTCCCAAACTGGGTCTTTGGTATCCTAGGAACAAGGATTTCAACCTTTATGGTTACACTAACAATGATTATGCAGGTTGTATCATTAACAAGAAATCCACATCAGGAGGATGTCAATTTCTTGGTGGAAGGATTATCTCCTGGCAATGCAAGAAGCAATCATGTGTCTCTACATCAACTGCTGAAGCTGAATACATTGCTGCTGCGAGTTGCTGTGCTCAACTACTATGGATTCAGAATCAGATGTTAGACTATGGTTTCAAATTCATGGAGACTGCTATTTACGTAGACAATAAGTATGCTATTTCTATCATAACAAATCTAGTCAAGCACTCCAAGACAAACCATATTGACATCAAGTATCATTTCATTCGAGATAATAATAAGAATCAAACTCGTCAAAGTTGATTTAAATGAACAATATGCTGATTTGTTCACCAAAGCCTTTGATGAAAAAGATTTAAGTATTTGATTACGACTATTGGGATGATTAACATTGACTAGTCAATCTCTTTTGAACAATAATTTGAAAGTATGTTTTGTCTATATTGTCTTTATAGAGTCTAAGCCCTGTTACAAAAGGTTTTTCTTCTAATTTTCTACGTATGAATTCTTTCAAAGAGAAATTTACCCTCGGAAGAGATCTTTATCTATCATGCGAAGGCAAATTCCTCAGCATTAGTATTCTCTTTCGAAAAGTTTTTAGCCTCGAAAGAAAACTTGATCATAGATCAAATTCCCTTCTGAAGGTTACTAACTTCATTTCTCGGAAGAACACTTCACTCTTGGAAGCAAAGTTTGTCTTTAAGACATAATTTGCTTCGGAAGTAATAGTGGCTTCGGAAGACAATATTGAGAAAACAAGTGTTTACTCTCTGAAAAACTACTTTACCGTGTAATAGAAATCTTCGGGCCCCACTCTGTAAAAAGTAAGATTTTATTTGTGATTGTCGAAATATTTTAAGTGGATTATCTTACCACCTTTATCAAATCGGAACCTAAAATGTCCTTTCACCTTATTCGTTTGACTTTTACCCACCATTTAAATACTCCAACTCTCTTCCTTTGAAATCTTTACCATTGTAAAAGCCCTAAATTTCCACTATTTTCTTAACTCACTCTCAAATACCTTCAATCCAACAGTATTTTAACAACAATGGCTTTGAATCTTTAATACAATCAGGTCGCCATCTTTGATACTTGGAAGCTGTTGGCTACAAGCAGCAAAGTAGCAGCAGCAGCCCAACAAAGTATCAATAACAAAAAGAGAGTGGAGGTGATAGACAGACTCATCAGCCTGGGAGTAGACAATGAAGAAATAGTTCTACTCCCACTTGATGAGCTTGTGAAGTTAGAGAAGGCGACCTTGCTATAAAAGGAAAAGGATGAAGAAGCAAGGTTGGCCATAGAGGAGGAGAAAAGGAAAGAGAAGGAGAAAGCTATGGAAAGGGAGAGATTGGAGAGAATAGCCTTTCTCTGCTCTAGAGGCTATTCTTAAAAGGAGCTGGCACCTCATGATAATGATATGATCTTGTTTCTTTTCTTCAAAGTGCAAGATCAAATCACTAAGGAAAGGAAGGGGACAATAAGGGAAAAGTGTAGGGAGAAGAAGAAGGATGAGGAAAAGGCACAACTTGTAGCTGCCAAAAAGGTAGGAGATAGAGAATGGATGAAGGCCTATCTCAAAGCCCATGGCTTCATTGACGGGAAAATAGGCCCATTGTCAGAGAAGAACCTACAGCGGCATGTCAGTGACATCAAGGCTGACATTCGCTTAGGAAGAAGGCAGGAGGTACCTCTAGTGCCAAGTGTTCAGAGGATGGCACCCAAACCAGCACCCAAACCAACACCAACACCCAAACCAGCACCCATACTACAACCTATGCCCACAACTTTTCCTTTCCTTATCAAAACTAAACCAACCACTGAGCCTTACACTCCTGAACTCACACCATCATCCACTGTTTCCTAAGAACCACCACTACTACCTATCCTAAAACCCAAAACATAACCTAGAACCCAATCATTACCCAAACTATCTTCTGAACCTTCTAAGCCCCTGACCTTAAAAAAATTCAAGGAGATCAAGAGAAAGTCATCAACTGCACAACTTTGAGCGACATCTCTTGTGGGGAAGATTCAGTTAAGTTGATATATTGATGGCTCTTCTCGTTCTCTCAAAAGAGATGCATTCCTTGATCTACCTAGGGGAACACTAGGCCAAACTCTCTAACTTCTTGTAACTAATTCAGACATTTTAAAGGAAGAAGAGAAGAAGTTAAGAAGGAGACCTGTGACTCTACTGGATACTAGGAAATAGATAAGCTGGCAACACAACCCCTCAATCCTAGAACAAGAATTGCCTAGTGGAGGTTTAATGAACCTTCTCATAGCTTTGTCGTGGAAAGGGAGAATGGTGAAGTAAACAGGCTCAATACTTCATCTCTGCTACACTCCAAGCAGATTTTAACATTGTTGAGTTAGTAGAGAAACCATTCTCCAATCCTTGTAACTCTCAAGTTGCTGCTCATATTAGAAATCATCTGAGCAGTCTTCATCTGGCTGAACTTGGAAAGAAAGCCAAGACTGAAGAAGAGTTAAAAAAGAGAGCAAGGGATGAGAAGAAGGCACAACTACAAAAAAAAACATTCCTACAGATAGTTGAAGGCCCAACTTCTGACCTTATAGTTAGATGGGAATATGACTACAATTCCCGTCAACTAACTCTCCTTAGAGGACCACAACAAAGAGTACATGTCATTCAGAGTGACAGACTTGATCTTCTATCCATAAATGACTCGTACAATCTCCTCAGCATCACATCAGGGAAGAACAAAGAAATAGACAAATACTTTCTTTCCCTGGTGTTGAATCATATGAGGCTGGTGCAACCAAAAACAACACTTAGATTATTTTGAAGTACATTTGAAGAAGTCTTCCAAAGACAAAGCCGCTCTTCCGAAGACAAGTTGAAGATCTTCCGAAGCTTAAAGTATGAAGAGCTTTTGAAGGAAAACTAAGTCTTCCTAGACTAACTAGTTTTCCTTCCGAAGTACATGAAGTAATTCTGAAGGTATAACTGAGTCTTCTGAAGACTAAAGCAGTTCTTAATCCGAAGTATTCACACTTAGAAGATCCAAGGCAAACTTTTCCGAAGAATGAAGTCATGAAGACTTGTAGAAAACTCAGAAGAACTTCTTTCAAAGTTATTTACCTTTGGAAGAACCAACTATAAAGCAGTGGAAAAAAGTACGGGTTGCAATACTGCATGGCGTTTTCCATGCCCACATAGTTGATCATACTTTATTCTACTGTTCACCTTTATCAATTAGTACAGTTACCATCTTTAGTCTGTGACGAAAGGTAAAACATGGATCTGTAATGGCTACCTAACCTAGGATAATATTTTATCTTAGATTCTTTATGTATAGCAATGTAGTATTTGTCTAGTTGTCAATCCCTGCTGGTTTTCCAAGTATAACCGGCTGTAAATAGTAGCATATTTAGTTTCTCTTTGTAACTCATCAAACTATGCTTGTAAGAGTCTTGTAATATACACATATCTTGAAAACCATTCTTGTTTTCATTAACTTATTATATTATTATTAACTTAGTTATAGATTCTACTTCATCAACTGAGTCTTAGTGAGTTTGTGAGGTAAATTATATGATGAGAAACCAACATGTTCCTACACAAGATATCTGAAAATAATTCCTTAAGACTAGTTCCAAATATGTCAGTGTAATCTACAGTCTCCTTCAAATCTTCAACGAACCTAAATCATCTTTGATTTCCTCAGCAATCAGTTTCTACTCGAATGTGTAGAATTCTCTCTCGTAAGCCTCTTCAATAGGGGGATCTAACGGAGTGTAATCAACTGTATCATCGGGACTTGGTCTGGATACATTCTTCGTACCCGATGATCTAGTAGCACAAGCAGTTAAACCCATATCATCACCCTTATCATCATCATCATCATCATCATCATCTTTCTTATCAACATCTCCCTTTTTACTATCTCCTTCATCACCATCATCACCATCATCATCATCATCATCATCATCATCATCCTTTTTATCACTGAATCCATAGTGTACTAGATCTAAATCATCATCATCATTCACTTGGTCAGGAATAGGCATCATATGCTCAGGCTCCATAAACTCTTCTCCAGTGAATGCTACAGGTCAATCCTCAGTAGCCAAAATAGAAATAGTAGAAGAAGGCTCTTGATCAACATTAGAAGTGTCTGTTGTCCTTTTTGTCTTAACAGGATCAATAACACACTCTTTAACAGGAATGGCATCATGAGCAGGTTCAGGACCAGTAGTTTGTTGTCCACTAGATTCTCCAACTTCCATGGTTCGTTGTTGTGCAGACGAAGAGTAAACATGGAAAATCAGATCTTAAAGATTCTGCTCCATAATCTGTACATAGCAAAGCATGAATTGCTACTGATGCTCTAAACTCTTAATCCTCTCACCCATTTCTTGCATACTTCTACACATATAATCAATAATTTGTTTCTTCTCCAATATCTCTATCTCTAACACACCAACCCTTTGCTTTAATGTAAATCTTGTGGGTGAAAATTGTGGAGAATCAGGTTGTGGACGTGACTTAGGAGTAGTGTTTAGAAAATCAGCATCACTGAATAAGTCATCATGAACACATCCTTAGTAGCAGGCATAGATGAAGATTTTAGAGTTGTTGATTCTATAACAATCATTGGTGTAGTAGCCTCGCTTACTGTGGCAAAAGTATCTAATACTAGAACATCAGTACTAGTCGACATAGTGGTTATCGGGGTCCGATGCTTATGCAATACTCCTCGTCCTCTACCCATCTCACATGGACTGTCAGACTCTGATTTCTTGCTAGCGATCCTCTTTTTCCTCCTTTGAGTAGTTAGTGAATCCTCATGTATAAAATCTACATCATTTTCCTTAGAAGTGTGTTTGGTTGGAGTTACTTGCACTATGAGACGCTCTTGAAGTACATAAGGCACATTCCTGATCTGGTCACTATCAGTCTCCCTTCCACTTTCAGTGAACCAGGTGTTCACCTCATCCATATCAGACATGCCACCACCCTGAGAACTTTCAGGAGCTTCTTGGGCAGTACTAGTAGACGGACTAGCTTTATCAGCTTGATGAACTTGGTGAGTCTCAGTCTCATGTTGTTATGCTTCTTCCTGAAAACCTTCAACAAACCTGCCTAGCTTAGCATAGTGGGTTCCATCCTAAGCATTCCCCCTTGCTCCTATTAGGTAAGTAATTATGTTTTTCTTCATCACTATGACAACATAGGTCAATGAATCAGACACAACTAGCTTAGGATAAGTAGCATTCATTATCATCTGTGACGAAACTCAACTCAGTCAAGCATATCGAACATAAACTTAGAAAGAATGATATTCAATATGAATAAGTTGGTTTCTCCAAGGATCTTTTCAAATCTCTCACTAATCAACAAACACTAAACATGGTGCGGAAACCCATGGTTAATGTGTATGACTTCATTGTATGTGTCTGTTTGTGTGTGTTTGAATGCACGAGCACTTGAAAATTTGTTTGTTTGATTGATAATTGTTCAAAAGCTTACAAAGGATTAGAGTAGAGTGCTATTTATAGCCTATACACAAAAGCTATATACAATTACTATTCTACCCTTATGTAAATGAAAATTACATAAAAATAATCCTAAGTATCTAAGTCATCCGCTGTGGGAATAAGTCATCCGCTATGGAGGAGTTCTTCATCCGCTGTGAGAACAGTTTCTTCATCCGTTGTGGAACTACTCATCCGCTGTGACACTTGTTCATCCGTAGTAGAAGTTTTTCATCCGCTGTGAACACTTGTTCATTCGCAGCAGAGGTTGTTCATCCGCTGTGAGGAACTCTTCATCCGCTGTGGAGATAACTCATCCGTTGTGAATGACTTAGCAAAAATTTTCTTTATGTACAAATCTGAAAAAGAAAATTTACATAGATGTTAGTGATTATTATGAATGTTAATGATGTTAATGTTTTTCTAATGTATGTATTGTATGTTAAAAAACATTTGGTTGATTATTTTGATAATGACAAGCATCATACTTTCTTGCATTAATTCTTAATGCACTTTGTTGAGTCCAACAGTGCACCCCGAACTATGATGTTGTGATTGATTGATTGCTTGTTTTGTTTATTAGTTATATGTGTGTGTTGATTTTTTTATGTTTAATATAAGAAGTCCAACAGTACTTCCCCTAAACATTATGTATATTTTGTTTTCTATTTTATGTTAGTGATATTGATGTGTGTTACTTTTTTTTATTATGCATGATTGATTGTTCTTGCATATATTGATTGATTACAGGTGTAACACTTGTCTGTGTTGATTAATTGATTATTTATAAGATTGCACAAGTTTAATCTTACATGTACGATTGTTTGACTTATTTGTTTACAATGTATGATAGATTGTTTGAATGCTATGATGTTGATGTGTGTTACTTTTATTTGTTATGCATGATTGATTGTTCTTGTGTATATTGATTGATTACAAGTGTAACACTTGTCTGTGTTGATTAATTGATTATTTATAAGATTGCACAAGTGTAATCTTACCTGTATGATTGTTTGACTTGTTTGTTTACAATGTATGATAGATTATTTATAAGATTGCACAGTGTAACACTTGTTTTGTTTGTTCATATACATGTTTGATTGATGGAATGTTTGTCATTATAATTACATTTGAGTAATTAAAGTGATTACTTTTGTATGTTTGTTTGTGCATGATTACATGAGTTAATTTCAACACATGTTTGAAATGATTGATTTTACTTGTATGATTCCAAGTGTTAAATTATCACAAGTAATATGAATGCTTGTGTGTGATCATGTATGTATTGGTGTATCAATGTATGATTGCATGAATGTCATGTGTTTATATCAACAACACCTGAATGTATGTTTTAAATTCATGTATATGTTATAAATCATATATATGTATGCTTGGATGTTTGTCATATGCATTAAAATCATGAGACATTATGATTGTTTGTTCATAAGAGCATAAAATCTCTTATATGCATGATTGAATGATTGTATGAATATCATATGTATAATAACATATGTATGCATGATTGTATGATTGAATGATAAAACTAGAATCATAGAGAAGGATATGTATTGGTTGTTTGTTCTGCCAGTGATGATAAGAAACCTCAGGAGTGAGATGGTCCAGCTTCTTCTGACAGCTTCTTTGCCTCTCCCATAGCCTTGAGAGTGTCTTCAATGACTTTCATTGTGTCTTGGTCAACTTAAGCTTCCTTCAATTGTTCTTTGAGTGTTGTGGTCTTGTATGCATTTCTGCAATTGACTATGTGTTCTACAAAGTAGTCCACAACACTGTTTTGATCGTCATATTTGAAATCTATTTTCAAATGAACAAGCTGTTCCAAAGTTGACTGATCAAGGCTTTGCACATCAATGTTTCTAATTAGTGTGGTCATAACATGATTGCCTTTCAAAATTTCTAAATTGTTGTTTTAAGATATTCTCATTCCTGTTATTCCCTCTAGGTGTGTGAGGGGTTGTTGATGTGTTTCCAATCTTTGTTTCAATGCAGCATTTACATACACAGTGCCCAAAATTCTTAGCATGTGTATAAAATAGTAGCAATCTCCCTTACACAACACATCTTCAATTGCAAGGAATGTCTTTGTTTTCAGGAATGAGACATAGGATGGATGAAGCAGCTTGATCTCAACTGGATCAAATAGTTTGATGTCTGCTGCTTCTTTTCCTTCAAGCTTCCTTTCCAGCACCACTTCAAAGTGAGTTTCATCATAGTACCATCTGGTAATAGGATGCTGGTATTGTTTTCCATCTATCTTCTTCATTATAAGCTTTAAATCAGATGGCCTTAAAGGGTAACCAACCCTTTCAACAAGATCAACATCAATTTCAGAAGAAGCTTCTTCCCTGACTTCTTTTTGTTTGCTTGATAAAGCTTGTTCTCTTCTGAGCTTTGAGATGTGTAGTTTATCTTCTCTGTCTGCTTTAGCTTTCATCTTATGATGTTGTCTATTCATGTATGCTCTCAATATATGATAGAAATCTAAACCTCTAGGATTGTTTGTGTGATTGACCATCCTCAATTGCATCAGGTCCAATCTATCTTCATAGTTTAATATTCCCAGTTGGGATATGTATGATAAGTACTGGACAAGTCCAGATATTCTCTTGATCAGCACAGCATCCCAGATTTCATCATATTTCCATGCCATGATTTTTCTTT
>BJCN01125532.1:0-11293 GCA_018326445.1 Flaveria brownii
CCCGACTTGGATCATAACGTACTAACCACATCAATATTCTAAGTGTCTTGGGCATATAGGATCCTACATTGAACACTCTCACAATGACTGAACTATTCGGCATTCTTGATAGATACCCTGTAGAGATAGAGACTCAGAAAGGCTATCAAATGAACAGAATTTCTGGTCCTTCCACTAGCAATTCTCTAGTTGTTACTAAAGGATCAAGAAACCCCCAGTCCTAACAGCACCTGACTTACTCCCAGCAGTGACCATGTTCTTCTGGTCCATATATTACTTTCCCTGAAATACCAAAGTCTCAACAGGCTCAATCAAGTCCCTTCCCGGATAATTGTGCCTTTGTTCGGGAAATGAACATTCTAGTGACTTTTAGTTCTGCTTTGAAGATCTAGAATGCTTCAGCCCAGATGATGTTGAATACATAGACATCCTCTAACAAATGGCTCTACTGACTTATAGAGCAAAGAAGTTCTTTAAAAGAACCGGAAGGTAGTTCACTCAAAACCCAACCAACAGCAAATTCAGGTTTGACAAAAGCAAGGCCAAGTCCTACAACTGTAATCAACTTGGTCATTTTGCTAGGGAACGCAGAGCTCCAAAATCCAATGCAGGAGCCACTCAAGCATCCACACATCCTGCCACAAATAATGCTACTTGAACTGAGCAACAAACTGTTGTTGTTGCTCAAGAAGTTGACTGGAGCTTCATAGTGCAAGAAGTGACTCTTGCTCAAGCACTCATGGTTGGAACTGATGATAGCAAGGTATATGAACATCTTTGCACTCCAGCTTGTATTGCTAAAGTCAAACTGTACCAGGACTATAACATGGAAATCAAATCTGATATTGAATCCTTAAACATCTTAAAATCTGATTTTAAAAAGGCAGAATCTGACTATAAAATGAAAATTAAAGAGTTAGAAAGAACCGTGTCCTTTTTAAAGCATGAACAAACCAATTATAGGACTCAAATGAAAGATTTAATTTCCAAGTTAACTGAGGCTCAAGCGCAGCTAGTCATAGCTGAGGCTAAAGCAAAGAAGTATGCTATTGAAGAGCATAACTTCCAAACCATTCTTGCATCATCCTCCCACTCAAAAATATAATATCAAAACAATGGTGGGCTACGAACCAATGAAGTTACTCCACCATATTCTTATGAATCTATAAGACAACCAAGATGTGGTACTGAAGAGCAAGAGGTTCCATCTGCTGACCCCCTATCTTATGAGAAGAAGAATGATGCAAATATGAAGACCAATACAGGAAAGGATCAGGTACAGAAAACGATCCTCACCTATAATGAACAACCTCTGACCACCAAAGCTAGAAGAAACAAAGCCAAGGTAGCCAGGAAAACTGCCAAGAAAGTAGCTGAGTCCAAGCTGAAGATAGACCTAAAGCAAAAGGGTGTGTTCACCCCAGCAGGATTCTAGGTTGTTGGAAGATCTGATCCTGGAAAGGAATGCAATACTAGCACTCCTATCCAGCTAAAGAATCAGAAACTAAAGGGGAAGACTATTGAGAAATACGAGAAACAACAAACTTCACACCCCATGAAAGGTAATATTGAATGCATAATGTGTGGTCTACACAACCACATGGCTAAAGATTGTACTACAATCCTGCAAGCACATAGGATGCAAATAATGTTAAGATGGAAGGCTTCATATTTAGAACTTATCACATGGTTCAAATGTTAAGAAAATGAAATCTTACTTCCGAAGCCAAATTGCTTTCAGAAGAAAATCATTCTTCCGAAAGAAAAATAGCTTCGGAAGAAAAGTAAAAGAAAATTCCAAAGAACAAGAGAATTCCTTTGAAACCTTTCGAAAAGAAGACTGCTTCAGAAGAAAAGGTTGTGAAAGCTTCTTCCGAGAAGAAAGAAGTATCGGAAGAAAGCTATGCTACTCAAGCTTCATCAAGCTCATCTTCGCTGGTCAACCAAAGGATGGAATGGAAGATTAAAGAAGATGTTGTAGCCCAAACCTCTTCTTCCAAAACCACAATTAAACCCCCATGTCTACATTTTGGTTCAATTTTGTCATCCACATTAGAAGAACCCAAGACCAACAAGGCTTGGGTTTCCAATAGCAACTAACTTTCTCACTTTAGGTGTAACATGCATATGACAAAAATGGAAATATATGGATTGTAGACATTGGATGCTCAAGGCACATGATCGGGAACAGATCTCATCTTCAGCGATTTCAACATTTTTATGGAGGACCTGTTCAGTTTGGAGGTGAAATCGGAGGATACAATTCTAGCAGAGGAAGTGTATCAAATGGTAAGTTAAAAATTGACAAAGTAAACTTTGTCAAACAGCTTGAACACAACCTCTTAAATGTTTCTAAATTCTGGGACAAAAAGCACCACATGCTTTTCACAGAACATGAGTGCATTATGCTCAAACCTAAGATGACAATTCCTCATGAATTGTTGCTACTTAGATCTCCCAGGAAATAGGATATGTATAAGCTAGATATGCAAAATGCTTCCCCGTTAGGTGAAGTATCATGCTTTCTTTCCAAAGCTAATGGTGATGAGTCAAATATATGGCATAAGAGAATGTGCCATGTTAACTTTAAGACCATGAACAAGCTGGTAAAAAATAACTTGGTATATGGTATGCCTAAAAAGGAATTTATTTGCAAGGATAGTTTTGTTGCTTGCCTAAAAGGGAAACAAGAAAAGGTTCCTCATAAATCCAAAGAAGTGAACTCTATAACCACTCCATTACACTTGTTGCACATGGATCTCTTTGGTCCTATAAGTATAATGAGCATTAGAAGGAAATCATATTGCCTTGTGATTGTTGATGACTTCACTAGATTGACATGGGTTTTTTTAAGAACTAAGGATGAAACTGCTGAAATTTTAAAATCTTTTATTTTTAAAATTACGAACCGGATAGATTATAAGGTAAAAATATTAAGAAGTGACCAAGGGACTAAGTTCAAGAATCAAGTTCTTGACTCATTTTGTAACTCTAATGGGATCACCAGATAATATAGTGCTCCCAGAACTCCTCATCAAAATGGTGTTGCTGAGAGGAGAAATAGAACACTTATTGAGGCTGCTAGGACTATGTTGGCTGATTCAAAGTTACCTCTAATATTCTAGACAGAGACAGTCAGCACGGCATGTTATGTGCAGAACAGAGTACTTATAGTTAAGCCCCATGGAAAAACCCCTTATGAGCTATAGAACAAGAGACCACCATTTATTGGTTTTCTTAGGTCCTTTGGTAGCAAGTGTACCATACTTAACATAAAGGACAATTTAGCAAAATTTTGCAGAAAAGTCAGATGATACTATCTTTATTGGATATTTTTCAAGCTCCAAACCTTATAGAGTATAAAACATTAAGAATCAACAATTTGAGGAATCGTCCAATATTGTTGTTAATGAGCACACTCCTTGTGTTAAGGGGAATGGTCTTGCATATATCTTCAACTTAGAATTGTTCTCTAACTATTCTAAACCTTCTTGTGAGATTGTTTTAGCTAGAAAAGGTGGTCAAACTAAATCCTATGAAGATCAAATGTTTGAGTTTCCAAGGCCTCTCCTAAGATCTCCAAGAAGACATGAAGATCACGCTCCAATAGCTGGTAATCCGAAGAGTCTCACCATCTCTAGAACCAATGGAGCATCAACAAGTTGTCAGCCAAATGAGCCCCAAACTTCACCAACTGACAACTTCAGTATTTAACACCAAGTTGATGAAGACAGTGACATGGAGGAACAAGAAACTGTTGATCCTGCTTCATAGTAATTCATAACTGATGCTGTCACACATTCATTGAATTAGCCCTCATTGAATGAATGTGAGACAATAGCTGGTGGTGGTGTCCACAATCCTAAGCAAAATATCTCTAACTTGGATCTATCTATGCAACTAGATGTGATTCCTAGGCTCAGGATCCACAACACCCACCCAACTGAGAATATCATTGGGAATGTCTTAAAGGGAGTAAAGATAAGGAGTCAAACCCATCAAGGGAATTTCTGCTTTTATTCATGCTTCCTCTCTCAAATTAAGCCGAAGAAAGTGGAAGAAGCCTTAAAGGACAATAACTGGGTTGAAGAAATGCAAGAGGAATTGCTTTAATTCAAAAGGCAGATAGTGTGGAACTTATGTCTACTACCACAAGGCCAAGTCCCTATAGGAACCAAATGGGTGTGCAGGAACAAGAAGGATGACAGAGGTTTGATCATCAAGAACAAGGCCAAACTTGTTGTTCTAAGGTACATACAAGAGGAAGGAATTGATTGCACAGATGTCTTTGCACCTGTTGCAATACTTAAGGTTGTTAGGATCTTCCTTGCTTTTGCAGCATCCAAGAACTTTACTGTCTACCAGCTTGATATGAAATGTGCATTCCTGTATGGGATATCGATAGAGAAGTCTATGTGTGCTAGGCACCTGGATTTGAAGATCCACAGTATCCTAACTATGTGTGCAAATTGGACAAGACACTCTATAGCCTACACCAAGCACCTAGGCTATGGTATGAGACATTGTCTCTATTACTATTAAAGAATGGCTATACCAGAGGCACCATAGACAAGACAATATTCATAAAGAGGTCTAGAAAGGACATATTGCTCGTACAAGTGTATGTGGATGACATCATATTTGGTTCCTCAAATGACCAAATGTGTAAGGACTTTGAGAGCACCATGAGGAAAAAGTTTGAGATGAGTTCTATAGGCAAGATGGACTTCTTCCCTAAAATTCAAGTGAAGCAGATGAAAGAAGGGTTTTTCATCAGTCAATCTAAGTATGTGAAGGACATCTTAGATAGATTTGAAATGAAGGATTGTAAGCCAGTCAGGACACCTATATCCAGGAATCATAATCTTTGTCCTGACTCTAAGGGGGATGGTACTTATCAGCATTAGTACAGGGCAATTATTAGATCTCTGATGTATTTAACTGTAAGTAGACCTGATATGATGTTTGCAACTTGCATCTGTGCTAGATATCAAGCTGCTCCTATGGTATCTCACTTGGTTGCTGCCAAAAGGATTCGCAGATACCTTAAAGGAGCTCTTAAACTAGGACTCTGGTATCCTAAGAACAAGGACTTTAACCTCTATGGTTATACAGATAGTGACTATTGTGGCTGCAACATCAACAAGAAATCAACATCAGGAGGATGTTAATTTCTTGGTGGAAGGATCATTTCATGGCAATGTAAGAAGCAATCCTGTGTCTCCAAATCAACTGCTAAAGATAAATACATTGCTGTTGCCAGCTGCTCTACTCAACTGCTGTGGATTCAGAATCAGATGATAGACTATGTATTCAACTTCATGGAAACTCCTATCCATATAGATAACAAGAGTGCCATTTTCATCACAGATAATCCAGTGAAGCACTCAAAGATCAAGCTTATTGACATCATGTATCATTTCATCTGAGACATTCATGAGAAGAATCTCATAAAATTAGTTAAGGTTGATTCAAATGAATAATATGTTGCTTCTTCATAAAGGTATTTGATGAACAATGATTTAAATATTTAATTACAGCTATTAGGATGATCAACCTTGACTAGATCTCTTTCAAAAACCTTTTTAAATATGCCATTGCCTTTTTGTCAAACAATTACAATCTAATCCCTGTTACAGAAATTCTCTTCAAAATTTTCTAAGTACAAATTCATACGAAGAGAAATTTACCTACGGAAGAAGACTTTCCTAGTCTTCCGCAGGTAAATTACTCTAAGTGTTTCTTATTCCATAGAAGCTTTTGGTCTCAGATGAAGTTTTGATGAAGTATCAAAATAGCATCCGAAGCTTAATAACTTCTTGTTCTCGGAAACAATCTTACTCTCGAAAGCAAATTTGTCTTAAGACTATATCTACCTTCGGAAGTAAAATTTGCTTCAGAAGAAACACTTAAAGGGAAACACAAATATTACCCTTCAAAAGACATTTAACCTTTGGAATAAACTTAACTATAACGGATATCTTTTGGGCCCTACTCTGTTAAAAGGTAAAAGCTTTTATCAGTAAAAGAAGAGGTCGTTGATTTATTTAAACGGATTTATCTTGCCGCCTAATCTTATCGAAACCTAAGCCATCTTTTCAATCATCATTACCCCTTATCCTATAAGATTTTACCTCCACTTATACATAAACTACGACTATCTCTCTCCTTTCTTACCGTTACAAAACTTTCTACCCACGATTTATAGAGATAACTCCCAAATTTCCCCCATTATCCTTCGTCTTCTTCACCGTTCCTCCAATCAAACAAATACACAAAAACAATGGCCCTCTATCCTCTGGACAACCAAGTCGTGATCCTTGATTCCACAAAGGATGCCGACTATGCCCCAATCATATAGTTCCTCAACCAATCGACATACTTGACCGCCTTCACCGTGAACCCCCTTCTTTACTTCAACCACATGGCCGACTTCTGATCAAATGCAAGGAGTGACACCCATAATGACCAAAGGGTTATTCGGTTGACGATATGATACCAGGAGTTGACTATTAGTGAAACCACCATCAGGGAGCATCTGGAGCTCCATGATGTGGGCGCCCCTATTGATTTCCCCAACTCGGATTTGGCAGATTCTTATCTCAAAATGGGATATGAAGGTGATGTGCACAGTTTACAGTTTATAAGTATAACTTTTCTTATAACTGGAAGTTCCTGCTGCACATTATTCTTCATTGCATATCAAATAAATCCGGGGATGGGATCAAATCCCACATGATTTGGGGTGCCTGGTCAATGGGAGGGTGAGGAACCTACGGTTCAACTACTCACAGTTTGTGCTGCAAAATCTGATCAACAATATTAGCCGGGATTCATTCTACATGTATTATTGGTTCATACAACACATTATCAACTATAAACTAGATCAGGACAAGCTTCAGCTTGCCCACACTCTTCCGGTTCCTCAGATGAAACCTAGCATCTTCAAGACATTGAAGAAGGTTTCAGCCACTTAACTGGATGGTTCACCAATCCTCTTCTAGGTATGTTTGAGCCAATGGCTCATGGTGACATCCCTGCAGGCCGAGCAGGTGATAAACCCCCACTAGATTCACCCATTATCCACCTTCCCATATAGTTCACCTACCAAAGACACCCCAAATGAATCTTTGATCAATCTCCTCTGATTTATCAAGTCCCCTCTGTTCAATCTAAAAAGACTAGAGTGGAAACAAGGGCTCCCACCCAGTCTGAGGTCCCACCATCCTCCATAATAGACCTCAATATCATGGTTGAGTCTCCTCAGTCTCAACCAGACGAGCCCATAAACCTAGCCTTAAGCCCTCAGGGTGAGTCACAACACTCCCTTGAGCAGCCTATAAGGGATGGCCACATCATGGAATCCACTGGTTATACAGGGGAATCCTTAGGTGGTGACCAAGGTCCCGGGTCAATAGATATCCATGCTACATCCTTTCTTGACCTTCTTACCCGACTTGGTGAGGATATCATACTCCAAAAGGGTAGTGATGTTGATCCATCTCACCACTCTCAAGATCAATAGAGCCCTTTGGAGCCTCTAATATTCAGCCCACATCAGGAAACCTGTATGTAGTGAGTCCCAAAGATGTGGAGGGGACTCATGTGGATTAATCTGCTACTACGGAGAGTGTTTCATTAGCCTCTCAGGATAGTGGTAACATCAGTCAGCCTTTATCCATGATAAATTTGCATTATAATGTTTCTGAAGGAGGCATTGAATTGCAGAGGAAACCCGGGTGCCAAGAAACTATATCTGGTGGTGTGGAGGAGCATACTAGGTATGTTATCCCATTTCCCCATGATTCCTCACAAGAGAATGAGGGTAGTCTGCAACTCACCGTAATGTATCTACTCTCCAAAATCTCAAACCTTGAATCTAAGGTTCAGATTTTGGAAAGTAGATCTGCCACTCAGCAACTTGAGATTAACACTCTCAAGGCCCTACAAGCTGAGACAAAGATTGAGAGGTCTATCAGGCATGTACATACTCAGGTCTCTAGAACCTCTTCCTCAAGCTCATCTGACTCTTAAGATGATGCTACCAAAAAGGGGGAGAGTGTGGAGGGACAAAGATCCAATGAGGAATTATCTACTCACTCTTTGGAGCAGATATCAACTCAAGGGGAGATGTTTGTTCACTCTGTAGAACAGGCATCAACTCCCATGGAGCCTAACATTTCCATAACCTCTCCTTTTGGAGCCACTTCTTCACACCCAACTCTCATTGCACCCATCTTTCCCAAACCACTGACTTTTGTTCAAATGGACCCTAGGATTCTCATAAACTTCTTTAATTTCTTAAACCAGTCTCTGATGAGGTCCTCATTTGAATATATCTTACCTGATGTTACCCTAGCCTACTTTGGAGCTGGAGAGCTTCAATGGTTAATTGCACCTCCTACATCTGGGAAAGGTGTTGGTCAACCTAAGGACAGTGTGGAACCTGAGATTCATTTCGAATGGAAAACATAAACTGATGGACCAGTACCTGACTTAGAAGGGACAAGAAGTGCAATTGCTTCTGAAGCTTTGGAAGTTACTTTCAAAGAGGGAGTTAAAACTTCTAAAGAAGGTTTATCACCTACTTCCGAAGCCACTAAGGCTACTTTCAAAGCTAAGGAAACCTCTTATGAAGCTGAGATTGAGGTTGTGGAAGTAATAGAAAACCTATCCACTACCATTTCTCCTATGCCAGTAACTCAACCTCCACTCAGCTAATAGAGTCTCCAAAAGCTTTAGCTTCCTCTGACCCTAAAGGAAAGAGAAATTTGACAGCTAAAGAGCTTGAGGAGGAGGAAAGGTTGGCCAAACTCAAGAAGAAAGGGCAACCTGACTCTGAGAAGCTATTCGCTGTTAGCAGAAAGGCATCAATAGCTGCTCAAGAACAGAATGATAATAAAAAAAGAGTGGAGGTCATAGACAGGCTCATCAGATTGGGAGTAAAAAGTGAAGAAATGCTCTTACTTCCATATGATGAGCTTTTAAAACTAGACAAGAAAACCTTGTTGTTGAATGAAAGAAAGGAAGCAGCAAGGTTGGCTAAAGAAGAAGAAAGGAGAAGGAAGGAGGAGGAGGACAGGGCAAAGGAAAATGCCAAGGAAAGAGCAGAGAAAATACCCTTTCTCTGTTGTAGGGAATTCAAAGAAGAAGAGTTGGCCCCTCATGAATTAGACACTATCTTGTTCTTTTTCAAACAAGAACAAGAAAAGATCATGAAGGAGAGGAAGAGGGCAACCAGAGAGAAGTTGAAGGAGAAGAAAAAGAAGGAGGAGGAGGCTGAGAAAACTGCTAAAAAAGGGCTAAGGACAAGGAGTGAATGAAATCCTACCTCAAAGCCCATGTCTTCTCAGTCAGGAAGGTTGCCTCCAGGGCAGGAAAGACTCTCCAACAACAAGTCGGCGAGATAAAGGCTGACATTCGTTTGGGGTTGCAGGAGGTGCCCTGGAAACCAACCAGCCAGAGGATGGCCACAAAACCAAAACCATCACCCAAACCTAAGCCTACCCTTAAACCAAGACAAACACCCTTACCTCAAACCACTAACAACCTACACCTTTCCCTTTCCCTTTCCCTATAAAACCTGAACCCACTGATGAATTCTATACCCTAGAACCAGCCCTTACAACCACCTCAAAACCTGAACCAACTATCTCACTACCACCTTCATCACCACCAGTCCTAAAACCTAAAACCAAACCCAAAAAAAAACCATCACTCAAAGCCAAACCTCCAACCCAAGCCAATCCCTCAATTCAACCATCCTTTCAACCATCTAGGCCCCTAACCATGAGGGAGTATGAGGAAATACAGGAAAGGCTCAACCACTGCACAAGGTTGAGTTCTATCTCTTATGAAGACAAGCTGATAGAATTAAGATACATTTATGATTCTATCAGCCTTCTCTCAAGAGAAGCTTTCCTTGATCGGCCCATTGGAACCCTAGACCAGGCTCTCACCATTCTTACTGTAAACAAAAATGTCTTTACAGACAAATAGAAGAAGCTGAGAAGGAAACTAGCGACTCTGCTGGACCATACGAAGGTAGATGACTTTCCTGCCACTCCCCATGTTCGTAGGAGCTCTATAGTCCAGTGGAGGTTTGATGAACCTTCAAGAAGTTTTAGGTTGGTTAGAGATAGTGGTATGATCAACATATGGGACACAGCCCAACTACTACATAGCAGTAGATTTGATCTTGCTGAGCTAGAAGACATACCACTCTCCAATCCCTCCAATCTTCCTACTGCATCCCTCATCAGAAATCAAATAAGCAACATGAGAGAAGCAGAGTGAAAGAAAAGAAAAAAGGCAATTGAGGAGGCAGCTTTCATCAAAGGTAAAACCTTTCTGCAAATGGTCTAAGGACCCGCCTTTGACCCTAGTGTACGACTCAAACACCCATCAACTAACTCTTTATAGGGGAGAATTACTATAGGATTCATGTTATCCAAAAGTAACGGACTTGATCTGTTATCTAAGGAAGAACTGAATCAAATCCTTACCATTGCCATTGAAGAAAACAAAGAAGAAAGTGCAGACTTTCTGCTATTGGTGAGGGAAACCCTGAAGAGGAAGGATAAGTGAATGTTACCTAGGGAGAGTTTGTTGGGTTTGATACGGCTGGTGCAACCAAAATAAACACTTAACTTGATTTTGGTACAATTTATGAAGGACTTCCGAAGACAAAGCTATATTTCTGAAGATAAGTCCATCATCTTTCGAAGCCAAGACTAGAAGAACTTTCGAAAGTGTGACAACCGGTCCCAAGGTCACTATTCTAAACCCTAATTTAATTGCATCATATCCCGTCTTATGAGTACTAATAATGGAAACAATTCAATTATATCAAGAGTGTTAGAATCATTTATTTTTACTTGATCAATTTTTATGATTCTATGTGATTTACGCGAATTTAGCCATTTTAGGCCTTGCCTTTTTAGAAACATTCGTGCCCGGGAATATTAATTAGTCACCCTAGCTAGAATTAAGAATATCAATTGAAACAATTAAAAGTATATGTGCACACACACACACATTAGAAATTTTTGGATTTGAGTATGCATCATCATGCATAACACTTAGCCAATTTACTAACAACTTATACCACCAAAAATACTACCATTTTATAAAATCTACCCAAAAATTAACTAATTAAAACTTAAATTTCAAAGTGGCACTAGGAGACAAACCAAAATCGGCCGCCCCCCATGCCCACCAATGAAATTATTTGCTTTCTTACACATCTCCACTCTTCCTTGCAACCACTCCCTTTTCATGCATTTCTCTCCTT
>BJCN01125605.1:0-27268 GCA_018326445.1 Flaveria brownii
AAACTACAAAACAACAAAAAAAAAGAAAAGAAAAAAAAGAAAGCACCCATCACCGACCAAATGTAATAATAAGAATAGATAATGTCAATTTTGACAAAGCATTAACCATGATCCGACTAGAATAACTAGACATTTTATAATTGTAAATCCTACGTGATTATGATATTAACATATGTAAAGTCTATCTAGTTAGGGTTATTAACATATGTAAAGTCTATCTAGTTAGGGTTATGAACACGGTCTAACTATATGTTTGAGTAAACTAAGTTATGTATTATTAGAGTAGTTTGAGTTAGTTATGTATTTCAGGTATGCTTTCAATTGTATACGGTTAATGACATGTACCCTTACAATGTGAAGTTTTGTAGTGTGCATACTTTTCACGTGCTAGGGATTACACAATTGAGAAGTTTGAAGACCTATTTCATGATTTGGTGTTCTTGTGTGTACTGCTTTGATCTTGAGAGAGAATATATCTTTTAATAGTAATTAAGTTTTCGCTATTCAACTAAAATCATTTAAATATCGAAAAAATACACAGAATAGTAATAAAATTCTAAAACTTGTTTAATTTGACCACTCATGTATATTTTTCTCAAATTGAACCACTAAACCATCAAATCAATTCATCATTAAACTTTCTTATGTCAGGAAAGTTATTGAGGAGAAGACGCGGAGATTATAATTTTTAATATATAAAATTATATTTAAAAAAATTGTTAATTATAACAAAGAAATAAAAAAAGAACCTAAAATTCATGTCATCGTTACACACCAGCATCAGAAAATAAAAAAATATATATTTCTTAATTGAAAAAAAAGAAAACATACTAAATTTGTTTATAATCTAGTGATTAGTCTTTCATGTTTATTCGGAATAAACCATTATTCCAAAATTTAAGCCTCATATCTACCAACAAAAAATACTTACATAAGAAAATCATATACTAATCTCATTTTCTCTTATCCTAGAACAAAACACCCCCAAAATGTTGTCCGCACACATCATTTAATTATCCAAATCACAATATTTCTAAAATTCACAAATGGCAACAACCCGTAAAATGTTGACTTCAAAATTAAATAATAATAATTGCAACGCTATATTTTATTGAAGAGGATATTGCTACACTATCAACACAAATATTATATGGATCGGAAGCAATATTATATGATTTTGATTTGATGTTATTATTACTTATAATTCACGGCTTAATTGTCAGATTCTATAATGATAATGTAAATTATTTAACTTCCATTATCTTAATCTAATGCTTCTTATCATTTTAAATAAAAATTGAAAAGACAATAATCTTATGATGTATCTATAAAAGGATGTCAATGGATGTTAATCTGTATTACACGAATTCAAAGTTAATGCAACAGGCATTCATGATAAAACAGTTTGAGTCAACTCAATGAGTGGATTTCACGGAGTCATCTCGAGGTGGATGTACATATAACATTATACCAGTATCCTTACATTCAAGGTCTACCTCATTTTTTACATCCAAAAGTTTTATGTACAATAAAAATTTACACGATGCGTGACTTTAATGTATAACCAAATAAGCTTATGTGCAACCAAAAATTTCATCTACCTCACCTTTTTTACATGTACATAATCTTTTCATCCCTTTGATTGTTTTCACATATCAACATCCTTCGGACTCTTTTTAGCCAGATATGGATGAGGCGCCGCCTCAAGACCCTAAGGTGTTTTCTAGAGGCGTGCTTATTGAAACTAAAAGGGCATTATTTGTGCCCTACCTGTGAACAACTTTTTTCAGTCTCTTTAAAAGTAATATTTCATAGGCATTAACTTGTAATCAAAACTTGCCTAGAGTAAAGGGAAAGATGTATGGCAATGCAGAATTATGCGCTCAACAAGGATGTAACCTCAATTCTTAGGGTAGCTCAAGTGATTGAGTAAAGTTTGAATCTTTAAAAATTTATAGCTGGCAAAACATGCAGACTGAATAATGGGTCAAAATGGGTTCTGGTTAAAACACATAGATCTTCAAAGCAGGTCGGAATAATGTACTTTCAGACTGATTTCATAGGACGCATACCTTTACACTTACGTAGATAATGACTACCCAAAGTTTAATGAACCATTCAGATATTAACATGTAAAGGAGAACCAAAAAAACTTGATTTTTATTGAAACTATATGATATTTGCAATTTATTTGACACTCTAATCATCAATAAAAATAACATGTTTTGACCCTAACTTGTGTTTGAGTGTTTGACTAACAACCTGCCCATTTTACAACCTCTGGGAAAACTCTTATGAACAAAAGTCAAGCAAAATGGGTTCAAAAATCAGTCAAAAGAAGATTCACTTCAAGTTTCATGATTCGAAGTCTATGTTGCCACTTAGTGAGGCACTTTAAATCAATATATGATGAAGCATAATTTAAAGTTAAATCTCTTTAAAATATCTAAACGTAACAAATTATGTTAAAATGTTAACTCTAAATGGAATATGAGGCTATAACTCAATTGAAGTCTGTAATATAGCATACAATTAGGCTATAAAGTCACTTCAAATATCTATTCATAATACACAATGAATTTATAACTGTTGCTTCTGGTTGCCAAAAACGTGAGTGCTACTATGTCTTGCAACAATTTCACCCAATCGATTTTTCTATTGATACAAACCCAAAGTTATAAAAGAAATATACTCTTCTTTTGTCTATTTAAGGACTTACGACAAAGAGTAAAAATTAACTACTAGAACTTTGTTTGGCTCACACTTAAAAGCACTAAATTGCATTACATCAATAAACAAAACTAAAACTTAAATATGGGAAACACACGTGTGAAGTGCGGTGAGTTAACACCCACCATCTCCTAACAATGCTCCACTCACCCTATGTTTCTTTTGACCCACTAACATTTACTCAAACTAAACTTACTTTATAATTAAAAACATATAATAAATAAAACATTATAGATACCGGACTTGACCCGTTAAATAAAACCATTTGACCCGTCAAGATTAACCAACATTCACCCCCTTAATCTTGATCTTGACCTTGACCCTTGCATTCATCAAAGTAGAACAGGTTCCTCCAATTCAATCAGGTTGGCTTCTTTCTCTTTCTCCTTCCATTTTGTACACTCATATGCAAAGTGTCCAAATGCTCCACACTCATAGCATCGAAACCCGCTTTTATCTCCTCGGCCTGAGCCCCTTCCACTTCCTCTTTCCCCCCTACCAAATCCTCTTCCACGACCTCTTCCCCGTCCATATTGCTTGTCATCATGCTCACAATTGGTTAACAAAAGTTGCCCTCGATCTTCTTCTTTTTCATCATGACTTTTTAACCTTTCTTCATATGCTTTGAGTCTTCCCACCGCTTCTTCACAAGACATTTTTTCAATCTCCGAGTATTGTTCGATGGAAGCAACGATTGGTAAGTATTTCTTCGGGACTGAATTTAGAAGCTTTCTCACAACGACCTCCTCTTCAAGATTTAACCGAGACTTTTAAACTTTGCTACAATACCATCTATTTTTCCTGAAAAATCATTAATCGTCTCGTTCTCCTTCATCTTTAGCATTTCCAACTAGCTCCTAAGAGTTTGCAATCGTGCCTTTTGGACTCGGTCCGCTCCTAAGTATCGAACTCGGATGGACTCCCAAACGTCTTTAGTATCCTTATGTTTAGCAATCTGCAAAAGAATATCTTCCGGTAATGTTGAGAAAATAATAGCTTTTGTGGTATGATTTTTCTTTTCTTCCACGGTTGCTCCGGTGACCGAGTCAATCACCTCCCAAAGACCATATGCCTTAAGTATTGTCTCGATTAGGATCAACCATGACGTGTAGTTTGTTTCGATCAACTTGGGACATTGAAGAGATACGTTTCCTTGCTCTTGAACCGTTACTACTCCTGCGTTTTCTATCATTTCTTGCTAAGTACTTGCTTGAATCTTGCTATTTGCTATCTTCTCCTTCAATTTCTTGCTTTCTCTTGACGCCTCTTGCTTTACCTTGCTGCGTCTTGCTTTACTTGCTACTAATCGACCGGTTTTCACCAATCGATTCCCTTGCTGCTTGTTTTTTTTTCCTTCGCGGTTTGATTACATGGAATTGCTGCTTCACTTGCTTACGATCACCTCCCGGTATGAGCCTAGGGCTCTGATACCAAATGTTGGTACAAACCCAAAGTTATAAAAGAAATACACTCTTCTTTTCTTCTTTTGTCTATTTAAGGACTTACGATAGAAAGTAAAAATTCACTACAAAATTTTGTTTGGCTCCCACTTCAAACAATGCTCCACTCAAACTTAAATATGGAAAACACACGTATGAAATGGGGTGAGTTAACATCCACCCATCATCTCCTAACAATGCTCCACTCAACTCATGTTTCTTTTAACCCACTAACATTTACTCAAACTAAACTTACTGTATAATTAAAAACATATAATAAAATAAAACATTCTACATACCGGACTTGACCCGTTAAATAAAACCATTTGACCCGTTAAGATTAACCAACACTTTCTGACTTAAGATCTCACTTGTGTGTTTCAGGGGTTAGGCGAATTGCCTCCTAAAATACAATGAACATGTGTTTCAAGTGTGAACCTGGTTCATGTATCACTTCCCCCTGGTATTTAACCAACTTTGAACTTAAAAACCTACGAAAATGGTTATATATATGCTGGCTCCTGCACCAAATAAGTTCATAAAAGTGATCAAACTGATTTTGATATCTATCATTCATGGGCTTGCAGAGTATCTAACTTCTAAACAAAAATAACAGAATGCAGGTTATTCAATACAGCATAATAATCCATAAACTCTCATCTGTCATATTATCTATTACATCACATCGATACTACATAAGTTCCATAACACGTTCATGAATTAGAATAAACCACAAGCATAAACCTCCATCATATGCAGAATTTGACACCCTCAGTCATCTTCTCTTTCCGGTGGAAGTCCACATGGCAACAGCATTTTCTGCAAAACAGGAACTTAAGGCACGGGGAAACTAACATTTTCCGATGAACATTCATGATATGAAGAATACCTGCATAAAGTTGTAGCGCTCTCTTCCAATTGATTCATTTTCTGCTAATGCAAAATAAGCAAGCATAGGGTAATGGCCAACATACGATGCATAGCTGTCTCTCTGGATATTGACCGCCCATTCACTTCAAGCAAACAAGAAAGCTTCATATAATATGTGTGTGTGCAAGTTAAACCCTTTAATTTATTTTAACAGTAAACCCTTCATTTTATTAGGGGAAAAATTATAACAAAAACAAAATAGTCATGACTTTAACTTTTGCCCTTTTAATAACCATGATAATCTGTTATCATAATACTCACGGGCCCAACCAATACCCTGCTAACCAATGGGACCAGGTAAAAAATATTAAACCAGTGGAGGCTGGACTTAAAGTTGAGATCTCTACCAGAGAAATCAAGTGCTTGCCTGTGACTTTAACTTTGAGGTTACTAACTGTTTCAAAAATTTAAAACTAATGTGGATGGAGCAATTAAAGCTCAAAAGTTTATGATTACAGCCGTGAATATGTTTGTAAACAACTAAACATTCAATTAACTACAAATTATTTATAAATTATAAACTAATATGTTTAAAAATCTAAGTAGCAAGCTACACTCATATTGTGTTATAGTCCATGTGTGATATTTCCTGATCAAAAACCAAGAACTTACAATCTGCTCATGTCTGCATGTCCGGTTCCTACATACTTAGCTTGCAGATGCTCAAGTTGAGAGTTGATATTAAACCTGTCACTAGCCTGCCAAGCATTCAGATAAAAAAAACCTTATTTTGCAATACATTTCAAACAAAAAGTATAATACAACAATCTTCTCATCAAACAGTATTTGGCTTAAACCCCTTTCTACCAATTTTGATGATAAAACTGATATGTGGCTTTTAAATATCAAAAAACTTAATTTTAAACTTCAAGATTAGTAATCACTAGTAGTTACTCTACTACAAATGGTATCGATAGAATAGTGACTTCTTTTAAAATCAAACTAACCTGCATATTGTCCCTGTTGGTATAAGCTCAAAATTATCAGATATTCAGCTTCTCCAGAAGCTGTAACTGCATTTGTAACAGAGTTTTAAAACTAGAATCAATTCCAATAACACATTAAGTAGTCATATATGACCATACTGAGACAATCATAATATAACTGATGTGTATCTTAATTGGGACAGAAAGAAGACACAAGTAACACAGTGAATACTTTGAAGATTAAGCATTAAATCAATTCATTCACGCCTGACTTGAAAAACAAACGTGGCTAATTATAGCTTTACAAGCAAACTAACCAATGACTACTGATGACCTACCACTAATCAAGATGCTCAAGGTTATAAACTAACTGGAAATAACTAAATCCAAAGTAGCATGTATCAATAAGTAGCATAAATCCAAAGGTGTCTCAATGCACATAACCACACATATACATCTAATGGTTGTAGTGAGTGAGATTCAAGCATGGGCATACCCTCAAACTTCACCAGATCAAAAAATTTACACCGAAATCGAAGATACCAGTAACCAAAATTTGAGAAAAGACCAACATGAAAAGAAACCCAAAGAGCTAAAGCAAAGACAGAACACACCAAAAGAATAGCAATATATGTTCAATTCACATTAAACTATTAAACCCTAATCGATTACCGACTAAAGGCATATTCTAGGGTTTCGGTATTCGACTGCAGAACAAACATTAACATGAAACAAAGGCATGATATGTTATATGCATCTACTATTACAAGTTCAAATTCAGCGATTAATGGAAACAACGGGGATTGTAGGTTGATGAATACCTGATCCCTCAACAAGTGAAAACGACGAAGACGAAGAGAGGGGTTTTTTTTGTTTTTTTTTTTTTTTGTTCAGAGTCTTTGATTTCTTCTCGTTCAAGATAAATATAAATATTATTTGAAGGTTTTAAATTGACCAAGTTGATAATCTTTTCACACTCGTTGTTGGTCAAGTTTTGGACAATTGAAATTTGAAAATGCTAATAAATCTCTAGTCTATTTTATACGACAAATATACATATGATATGTTAAATGTAATATCTTCAACTTTCTTATCTATGTTTTTTAGTTTTACGTTTCGAGTACATGTAACTAAGTGAAAACTTATTTCAGAGATATTTCAGTCGGGATTATTTGTTACAACGTTAATTGATTGTTGGTTTCTTTGATGAAAGCATTCTTTTTTAGATGTGATGCTAATGTCCACAGCTAGTTCCAATCATGAAGTTTTAAAAATTAGAAAAAAAAAAAAGATGATGTTATATATTTGTATTATTCTTATGTGATTTAAAACTTTTAAAAACATATTTTTTGATTTAACGATCAATAATGTTGGATAGAGAGAGCATAGACTACTTTGCTACAACTTCTTTACTTTCATTAACCTTGAAATTATGCAATATGTGAATTAGATACACAATTACTCAACTAATTAAATAGTTATAACTACTCTCATTTTTTTACCCATCTTCCTCTAACATTCATGCATGGGATGATGAGGCAAAACTCATCAAGGAGGATGAGTCCAAAAGGAAGATGATTGTAACACCCTAGGCAAATTTCATATCGATAGTAAATGGTAGACATGTTGGGTTCATAAGAAATGTCATACCTTTAATATCACTAACGCGTTTTGAATGCTTTGTTGTGAATAGAATAAGAACTTCCAATTAAGTGTGCTCAGATGTCAGCAATCTAGCGATATTCAATCGACATGATGGTTGGTATGCTGAATTGGGGCAACCACATGGTACGAGCATATAAAGTTCATAAAACTCAATACTTTTATGTTGTGTGCATGTATATAGATCTTTCCCTTAAAAGGTCTGGATGTTAGTTGAATAGCAAACATGGATGTTAACAAATCCAAACACTAATAGGTCCATTACTCCATTGGGCATTATATAGTCAAACATAAACAATCCCACATAATTGCGTGGACTTTTAAGGAAATTTAGATTTTAATAGGCCCGGTTAAATGGACTATCCTATCATTTACATCTCTAGACTCTACCATTTTGGACATCAGAAAATCTGCATACTAAGGGATTACAAACAATTTCATCACCTTAATATTAATATTATTAGCTATAGATTATAGTTAAACATTTTTTATAATCAAATTTATGAAACTTTTAAGACAATAACCTTTTAAGTACTCATGTTATTAGGTTTGGTCTTGAAGATATATGGGAGTTTGTCAGTATCATAAAAAACGGGCATGTGTCTTGCTAGAAATATAAGTAGATAAGAAAACATGATAAGAAAGCATGAAGGCTAATAAATCTAACACCAAAAGACCCTACACATAATGGCTAAGTTTATTCATCTTAAATGCTCATAGTACCATTTGCTTTTAATGTGTGTTTGACGATACAATTACACACATTTATGAATTCAATACCAACAGATTACTTTCTGAAGTGTCTGCCTGTCCCTGATCATTTGTCCTGTTGACCTGATAAAAATCTTTAACTGCAATGTACAAGTGCACAAAGCATTAAACCACATATCACAATTTGTGCATCAATGGAAGCTTTAATAGCTAGTCAACTATACAGGGAATATCCTGGTCAATGTGAGAATCCCACCAATGGTAGACAAAGAAACCGAATGGGATTCCATGTTTAGCCTGCTTATTGCATCAAACACTTGTATCATCACTTTATCTAGCCATTGAAGCCCTATCTGGACTGCAACATCTTTTCCTATTGCGCTAAGTGTGACCCAGACAAATATTAATCTTGTGAGTCTTCAATATCACAAGACTATTTTTTTTGTTGGCGTAGTTATCACACTTTCTTTCTCGCATAACATCATATTTCTTGTTGGATGGTAGTGACTTCACTCTTCTTTCCAGTGTTTTCAAGTTATAGATGGTGTCATTGAGTAGTGACACTTTGCAACCTAGTAAAACGTCATTGTTTTGCGTCAAAAGCGAATCAAAAGATAGATCGACACATAAAATAAATAAATAAAAACCATCCATTGTTAGGACGCACATCAATGATCCATCCAGGCTCCATTACAACAGGAAATGACAATTGTTACCCAAAGTCATCCAGAGTGTTCTTTTAGTGCATATAAATGTTTACGTATTCAAGAAATTAGATGATTATTGTTTTAGACATATATTTCATTTTCATATCTAAGTAAATAATTATTCAACAAATCACTTATATGCTCAACTAACCCGAGCTAAAAAAATCTACCTGATTTGACCTAGTCGCCCAATTTGCAATCCACACAAAGTGTGTGAAGCATAAATTTACCTTGATTTTAGTCATATTAAAACATGTTGTCAAACTTGTTGACTAGATCATGATCAAGTATGTTGGATCAGCTTTCTGGAGGGATTACAGGAATCTTTTGTGGTGGATTATCAAAGATCAAAGCTTTCATCCGTTTAATGATGTTTTGGTCTTCGAAAACCTTTAAGAAAATTTGGCAGAAATTTTTAAAAACTTAATTAGTAATGTGGAAAGAATGAATTGAAAAGACATTATCCACAAATTGTAGTTTTATACCTAGTCAGTTATGCCAAACTCAACTATAACTTCCGAATATGGAAAGCACGCTACGATCTACATGTCACAAATAAAAATCTGATCGTGCTAAACTTGATTTTTTATATGCGGAGCAAAGTGTGAAAATGCCATACCTGAATCAGTGCAGTGCACACTGAGGAAGAAACTAGCAATGAAATTAGACTTATAAACAATATGTTAAGTTAAAAAAAATTTAAAAAAAGTTGCATACTTTTGCTAGAAGAGAGTGACTGAAGACTTTGCTATCTGCAAGGTGAGAATTCGACAACCAACTAGTAGATCCTTTGCAAACATATGCAGTATTTGACAACTTAAGGATTAGAATCTTTCCAAAAAAATTTGACTTTTTCTAAGACAAAATAAAGTAAGAGGTGCATTTAAGTTATTTCTAATGTTTAAGAAAGCGCAACAAACCTGTAATATTGACTGAACTGTTCTTGAGGCTGCTGTAAAAAAGAGCCTTACAGTGTTGCATCCAGAGCATATACAATTAAGTTCGCAAGATGATTAAACGAGTTGTTAATATAGTTTTAAGGAGTTATTCATATAGTTTTCATGAGTGAAGTTATTCACAGATTCAGTTTTCATGTGATTGCATATGGGTGTTATACAGGCTCATTGTTGACTTCTATTAGTTCTACAATTTTATGGGTGTGATGTTGTTCATACAGTTTCCTTTTGACTTCTCTTCCCTTCCTTTCTTAGGTTCATGGCATCTCAACAAAGAATAAATTGAAACCAAAAGCAATCTCACTAAATACGCCTATAAATGCTCTAAGCAGCAAACCTGTAATTTGAAGCAGCACAAGCAAGAGCCTATAATGAATTTTGGCTTTGTTCTACTCATAGATGAAATCAGTGTGCTTTTTAAGGCTTTCACAACATTCTTGACATTGGTATATTACTTTAAACATAAATCAAAGCTCAAATGCTTAGATTTTGCTTAGAATTATTACAAAATTGTAGCTAAAGATTTGAATGGTATTATGTTGTAACATGAAATGTTTAAAAAAAATTGGTTTTTCTGAATTAATCCTCAATTTTTGTTGTTGCATAAGGTTGCTCCTTAAAGGTCAAAATGAAAACAAATGAAGTAGTTAGAAATCGTTCTACATAATGAAATTGAAGAAAGGTATTGTTTCTTCAAGTTTTACAAGCTCTTTAGCCTTTAGTTGGTGAATGATAGATATAACATGTTTATATTTGCTTGAGGTCAATTAAGCTCTGAAAAGTCAAACAAAATGGTAACTGTTGTAGCTTATCCAAGTACTTGTTTGACTCATTCTTGTTTATGAAATGTCTAATAACATATTAATGCAATAATGCAGTAACTAATTATTGATTCATAATTATTTCATTTTGTGACACTCCTAGACCTAGACTAATATATTAGATTAAGAGGACTAGTTTCTTATATAAAATAATCTTTCTTATATCAATCTTATATGCAAAAAAGTTTAGCGTATTTTACAAGAAGAGAGGGAACAGATTATTCAAGGTTGATAGTTTAGCCCAAAGTCCTTTGAGATAACACATTAGGCTCAATAGTTTTCGTTTAAACCTAATTAAATATCTAAAGAGAATTATTGTAATTGTTGTATTTTTTTTTGTTTTGTTTTCTTCAACCCTAGGTTTTTCAAATGAAACATCACTTTTTTCTTTTTTGTAGTTTCCATTTTAGATTTAATTCAATTTTCTTAATATTTAATATAAATCTAAATATAAAATTTTGTTTATTTTTTTAATGTAATTTCCCATATAAATTATATTGACAAATTAAATTGTATTCAACATAATGTATTTTTATCTGAGAACTTAAAAAATACATTATGTTCGATACAACTTAGTTTTTCAATAAAATCTATATCAAAATATAAAATATAAAAACTAAACAAAATTTTATATTTAGATTTACATTAAATATTAGAAAATTTAAATTAAAACTAAACTAAAAATTAAAATATAGGAAAAAGTAGTGTTCCATTTGAAAAGAAGGGTCGAAGAAATAATGACACAGTGTTAGTGACCCTAACTTAATTTTTAGATACTCATCACAAGAAAAATGAGTACTACTTCCATAAATGCAACAAATTAGGAAAAAAAATTGCATAAATAGTTCATATGGTTTGACCAAATTGCAAGTTTGGTCTCCAGAATTTTAAAATTACTAGGCTATTCCAAACATTTAGGTTAAGATTGTGAGTATGGTACTTTCCATTAAACTGAATTAGTTTTTAATAGAATAATAATGACATGTGCGAATTATGTGAGGATAGCATTGTTTTTTTCAAATTAAAACCCTAAAAAGCTTTCATTATACATACAGACCTCATACGTCCCAGAAAACTGGCAGTTTATGTTTCAAATTCTAAAGTAATGATGGCAACATATGTATGAGATTATATATAGCGAAAGCTTCTTGGGGTTTTAATTTGAAAACACAGTGTCACCCTCAAATGATTCGAACACATCATTATGATTCTGTTAAAAACTAACTGAGTTTAACTGTAGAGACCATACTCGCAATCCTAACCCAAATGCTTAGACTATCCTTGCAATTCTGAAACTCTAGTGATCAAAAAATCCAATTTTGTCAAACCAGTAGGACTATTTATGGAATTATCTCAAAAATAAAATAAACGGTTGTCAATTTCACAAACAACTACTTGCATAAGATATAACACTTAACACCGACCACAATAAATATAAGTGTGTTATATCCTTCACACACAAATTCAATTTGAGTGATAAGAAAATCGTGAATGGTAATTCTACACACCATTCACAAGCATTGAAATTTCCAAAAATTTGTTTAATGTAAATACCCATGTCAAGAATGTTATGAGAGCCAAACAAAGGCACAAGCTTGATGTGTCCGTGAAGCTTCGTGTTTAAGGTTTTGTTCCTAAAAGTTTGTGATTATATATAGTAAATATTTGTTAGCATGAGAAGAACATCAAGGTAAATGCTAATGGTTTATGCTTTATACAAACCTTCAATGATCGACTTTGATAATCTATAAAGCTCTTGTGAAGTCAAGCTCCTTTGGAATTCTTGAATCACTTGCCCCTTTTCAACTTCTTTTCCTGCCAGTACAATCATATGTGATTATATACCATCTTGAAGTGCTTTCAGTTGTATTTTATTCTTTGTTGAGACACCAAATATTGTATTTACTTGCTTGCTGTTACATTTTATCCTTTGTCAAAAAGGAAACCATATGAACCGACCAACTCGTAGGATAAAAACTAGCTTGAGGATCAACCATGAACATCTAAGGCACCCATATAATCTAAAGCATACATTAGATGGGCAGTTAAAAATTAATTCTTAAATAAAGTGAAGTTTTTCTTTGAACGCTTTGACAGCCAAATGCGGTGATTGAACTCCACCCTGTAAAATCATAATCACTTGAACAAAATCAAAATGTCAATGAACAATAAAATGACAGAAGAACAAGGATGATATTATAACATAGTTACATGACTAACAACACATGTAAACTAGTAAACTTCAAGAATAATCACAAAACCTTCGATACGCATTTAAACACAAATTTTCTCTCTCAGACATTTCATCGAACAGTTGATGTGCACACTACAGCCACAAAACATATAAGCCAATTTCAGTTAACAAATAAACAATACTTATCTAAGCAAACCCACTACAATAATACTACATCTTCTTCAACCTGAATAAATTAAGCAGATCTGTGTGAAACCAGCTTAAAAATCAAACATATCACAAAAAAAAAACTCTAAATCATAACGCAAAATAAAGGAAGCAGATTGAAAACACAATGTTACAGAAATTACCACATGAAATTAAATCATCTACCAACAAATAGGAGATGAAATAAAAAAGGGGTTTTGCAGAAACCCTAAGAATTAAAGCTATGTGATTGGAAATCAGAAGCCATATTTGCATGCTGCATGCTTATTATAGAATAGTTGAATAGGACAAGTGCATACTCAACAATGGTCCACCACACACATAATTCTTGTTTCAAGAAATTTGCACAAATATGTCGATAATCTTACTGCCTCACGTCATCCCCATGTGCCAGTAAGAACTAAAAGGTATTTTTAGCTTTCATATCACTAATTCATTTATATGCATTTACATCTTATTTTTTTATTTTTATTTATAGAATTACGTTAAAATTTATTATTTTTTTAAGTTTTCAGTTAAATAATATTTTTTATACATATATCATTATTTTTCATTTCTTCTTTACTCACGATCACTTTTTAAATTTTAAAAAATTGTAAATAGTGGAACAGTGTTTCTTTAAATTTACAGATAAACATTAACTTTTTATTTCTCATTCACTCACAAGTTATAACCACTTACAATCATTTAATATAATATAAGGACTACACTCATATATTTTTAAAGAACGTGTTGTGAATGCTCCAATGTAAACATTTATTTACTCTTTGATTTAATTTTTCTTATCAAATGTTATTATTGTGTTTGTGGTTATTTATTACGGTAAATGCTATTTGAATAATGCCTCCACAAAATAATCTCTCTTCAAATTTAAAGTTAAGTTAAGCATCAGGTATGTTTTTTATAATAGCAACTATTTAAATAATCTTAAACCACTAATGATTTTTAGCTCAAGTGGTTAATATGAGGTTCCTCAAGATCTTATAAGAAATATGTGATATTTTGCGTTTAAGTCTCACTTTTAACAAAAATAATGGGAGTTTTCAGGTGGGTCAGAGGTTTTCTTACCTAATGTAAGTTTCCTCCTGATGATGGTCTCTGATTTTGTACTTGAGTAATGAAGATAATCGGTCGGGTCAGTGCTCGTCAGTGATCAAATTAGTCGTTCAAAAAATATAATAATAATAATAATAGTAATAATAATAATAATAATAATAATAATAATAATAATAATAATAATAATAACATAATAATAATTATAATAACAATAATAATAATAATAATAATAATAATAATAATAATAATATAATAATAAACAAGTAGAAATTTGAAATGAGAAATTTAAAATTTCAAAAAACAAATATGTTTATAAAACTAAAGGAAAACTCAGTTTCAAACATTACAAATATTTCTACCCACAATGTTTTTACACCAATTATATGTTTTTAAAAATCCATTTTAGATAAATAGAGGAAAGATTTCTTTTTATCTTATTCTTTTAAATCCTTACTTTTATTAGTGGTATATGTTTCTCAGGTATGTTTGTTCATTTATTTGTTAAAATCATACACATATTTCATTTACTCTCCACGTGTGCTCACCTAGTGATGGTATAATGGTTTACGGTTTAGGATCTAATATTGCAATTCATTTACTTTTTTTAAAACAAATCTAAATTGTTCATTATGTACTTTTCCCCTTATTAATATGATATCATAAAAGTTTTGTGGTATTTTATTTAGACCAACTTCTAATTTACTTTAGTTACATGTCGTTTGCAGGATTTGAAATACTGGCTCTTAGAATAAAGACAATACATATTACCATTTTAAAAAAAAATCGAACAAGTTGTGTGTTATTATTATCATTATTTAAAATTTTTAAACACGGGTTCTTATAAATTCAATCTATCATGTACAAGGCATATTAACTTAGGACTTGATCCCAAAGGATATAAAGATTACAACCAAATAGTGTTATCTGTTACCAAGTTAAAGCATTGCTTGTACTTGATGAAGGTTTACATGGCCGAAACCCTTGGAGCAAAACTTTCAAGAAGGAGATGGTTGAAATCTAAAACTATACATTAAAAATAATATTTCAAACAGAACTACATTAAGCCATGCATAACGTGAGTGGCCGGGGACGTGGGTGTGCCACTTGGCCGTGCGGTGTGATGAGCACCGGGCTGCCCCTTCGTGACTTGAGGCGTGGACGGCCTGTTGTGATTGGACTCACAATGGCAATGAATTGCAAAGTAGTCATAGTGCTACAACTTTTTTAGGCTTTGGTGCTCATTGTTTAAAAAGAATAATAATATATTCTTACACCCATTAGATCATTACATCCGTTTATTGAGTGTGAGTTTAACCATAAGACTTGTCTAGATGGTCAAAGTATAATATTTGATCTGTGTTTTTATAGCTATTTACCATAGCTTTAGGATTCCTTGTAAGGTTGTTTAAACGAACTTTCTTGATATCATGGTTTAGGATTTATAGACTTTGTTAAAATTATAGATACTATGATATATGTATATTTCATGTGATGCGAGAGAATAGTTTATGATGAAAAACATGTGACGAGAGATAACAACTTATTTGCATCGAACATTATACGTATGCAACATGTGATACATTACATGAATGCATACAACATATGATACTTAATTTACATGTCTGTAGCATGTGATAGATCAAATACAAAAAGCATGTGATAGTCATGAGACTATGTTTCATGTTTGTAAAATGTAACAAGAGAGCGTATGTACAACATAGGTAAAAACATAAATAACATATAAATTGAACTATAACATCCCCAAAATATCGAATTAATGAAACAATACAAATAATAAGTGTTCCAAGGTTGTGACGTTGTGTGTTCAAGTGCTATCAAAGATAAACACAAATCAAAGGTATGTGAGTTTTTGTCTTTAGAAAAACAAAAACATTAAGTTCCCTATTAAAACTTACTATATTTTCAAAGAATGGCAAAAAGAATGTTGCTTAACAGGGTGAGGTCTTGCGAAAGTATCGCTGATAGCATGCCACAACCGATCAAGGTCGTGACACCAATTGGCGACATAGTTAAGATCTCTGGAGAAAGAAGCCACATGAAGAATCATTACAACGCATTCAACTTTGATGGGAACACTTATGAGCTTGTGAGTGATAATTTTACTGCTATTGATTTATTAATAATTTTTTGTTTTATGGGGAGTGATCAAATTTTGTTTGGGTCTTTTTGTCAATAAATACCCTTACAAAACACAAGTAACTATTTGTATTCTTTATTTGCAAAATATGTAGGGAGATACCGTACTTTTAACTCCTGATTCTCAAGGACGGATGGTGAAGCCCTATGTGGCGATGATAAAGGTATCTGTATTAATTAGTTTGTACTGAAGGATTGCCTGTGTGATGCGATGGTGAATATAACATACTAACAAAAATACGTGTAAATCGTTTGAATAACTAATTGGTGAAGTATCTTATAGATTTTAAGTTTTGATAGAAGTTTATAATATAAAAATCTGAAATCATACAAAATAAAAATATTTTTTTTATAATTTATATTGGTCAGGATTAATCTTAACTTAAAAAATGTTTACAAACACTCCTAACTTTGAATTTATTTCCCTCTAATGATCTCTTACTAACTGAGAGTTAACACTCGTTAGTTTTTTTGATGAAATGAGACTAACTTTGAGTCACTTTTCAACTCCATCACAGTCTAGTTTCAATTAGGTCTGTTTTCCATTGTCTAATCTTCATAATCATCTGAAATCTACCTCCAGCGAGTTCGGTGGTTCAAATCAGGAGGTGGAGATTGACGGGTTTTAGGGTGTGGAAGTTTCAAATTGACGGACCTGATGATAGATTTTAACTTTCTATTTAGTGTTTTGGCCACAAAAACAGGTCACATCATCAAAAAACTAACAGGGTTAACTCTTAGTTAGTAAGGGATCGTTGGAGGAAAATAATCTCAAAGTTGGGAGTATCCGTAAATATTTACAGAGTTGGGATTAATCTCGACTAATAAATGAAACTTGGGATTATTAAAATCCAAAAACCCTTTTTTTTTGTAATTAATCATATAATTGACATGTGTGTGTAAAGGATAGTTTATATAACTAAGTTCATAAAAGTTTATATACCTAAGTTCATAAAAGATAGTTTTTCCCTTAAGCTCTTAAAAGATCATGTTAAAAGACAATTCTATCACTCTCAAATGTTTTATCATATAATATAGATAATTATTTTAGAATAAGCCTAACATCTTTTGGGAGCCTTATAACGGATTCTAAAACCAGGATCCCTTTCGTAAAAAAAATTTTTTTGAATAACTCATGAGAATACAATGACACATTTTTTGTACGATTTCTATGGGCACACAATCATACATTTTAGTAATAAAAACTCTTCCAAGTGAACCGATATTTTACTATTTTTGTCAAATCCTAAAAATTAGACAAATTTAATCCTAACTACATGTCCCTAGCTACGCTTTAGCATATGTTTTTATAGTCGAGTTGCCCTTGATTGTTTCTAAAAGTTTGTTTTAATGTTTTTGAGTAAGCAGGATATTATTGAGACAGAAAATAAGGGGATAATTTTAAATGCACAATGGTTTTATCGTCCTGAGGATGCAATACTGAAAAATGCTAAAAACATGGAATCAGCAGGTGCGAGGGAATTATTCTATAGTTTCCATAAGGATGAGGTTCCGGCTGAGACCGTTATGCACAAGTGTACAATACACTTTGTAACCGCACAAAATCATATCCCAGAGCGTAAAGAATATCCTGGTTTTATTGTTCAAAAGGTGTATGACCCTAATTCTAAAAGGTTATTCAAGCTGACAAATAATGGTTTTTTACATGATATGCAAGAAGAAATTGACTTGCTTGTTCAAAAAACAATGCGTCATTTGAGGATTCAGCCTGATATGGATGACAGAAAACATTTAGTTGATCACGAAGACCATCTACAAACAAGAATGCTTTAATAAATTTTTTTTTGTGTGTTAATGGTTTTGTGTCATGATTTTGTTTTTAATGGTTAAGTTTCACATGAGTATTGTATTTTGAACCATGTATTTTTGTGGCATGATGTAGCTAAAGCTTCTCTAATGCATCTTCTTTCAAACGTCAACAAACACACTACATCAGTTGTCACATAGATGTATACACATCCTTTATGTATATGCATTTTGATGTTACATCCACTTACAAACACCCTTTTGAGGAGATACACACACAAGATGTTAATTGGTTGTGTAGAGAGCCCCACTATTCCCCTTGCATTCAAACTATTCCCCTTGTATTCAGAATTTCGAACTAGCAACCGAACAACGTCACCTCTGATGCATCCACCATCCGGATGTGCCACCTAAGCATTTTATAACCATGGGAGGCAATATTAGTAACGCTCTCACATTAGGGATAAAATGTTTTCGCTATTTAAACGTTTTATTTCTAAACTCAATGGCACATTTTTCGTCTTGAGTGAGCCTCAACAACTTTTATGCTAAAAAAAATTTTATGTGTTTACTTTCTCATTTGACCTTTTAGTATAAGTTCTTTTCCAATAATAATTTTAATGATTCTAAACAACAAAATTGTTCGGGAAACACCTTCTCCACATAAATCCTTCTTCCCAAAATAATCGCTATACTCATTCGATTCCTCTATCTTTGTATTTCCGATTCCCCACAAATTCAGGTTATCTCGTTAATCGTTATCCTCTGCTGTAAATAAATATCTATACTATATATAAAGCATATGAGATGAGTATTTTAAGATATCAAAAAACTAAGAACACTTACTATATTCAATACATAAGATACAACCACTTTTAAGGGTAAAAATAGTATTTATAACATTATTTACACATTACCCCTCATAATTATTTACACAATAACCTTACACTTACTAATATTTGTATAAAATTTTATATTATCTACTCATACACCCAAAAAACTTAATATGTTTTAAGATTTCAGTTTTATCTTTTAATATATCACATTAAAAAAAAACGTTTTGAGACTACAATTTAACATGTTTTTATTTTTAAACATTTTGATGTAAACTTTTTGCTGAAACGATCTGTATTTTATGAGATACAATAAGTTAATACGTATATACAAGTCGTCATACAGAACTCATTTATCTGTTTTAAATTTTAGCTTAGAAAAAAACATATTAAACTTTTGTAAAACTACTATAAGAATAATAAAATATTAAACGCACGTGTCAAATGTAAAATGTCATCCCGCTGCATTACGCGGGCACCCTTCTAGTATATATAAACTTATATAACATGCATACGTACATACTTCTAATTTCGATCTTTCTAATTCACCTGCAAATTCCTAAAATCAACAGGGAAGTTTGTATATTGTATGATTCTTGTGTTAATTTCGTCAATTAGGTTTCTGGGGTTGTCATTAATTTGGGGATTTGTAGTATTTTACCTTAAAGTTCGGATCTTTGTTGCAGAAGCCTGTTTCACTTTATAAATCTTTCTCCCCCTTTTACGAATGTCGAGAATAATTGATACAGTTATCCCACGAAAGATATTCCTTTTGTTTTGTGGGAATCGAATATTTGAATGTGCTATATAACTTATATGAATTGTTGAGTTTCATTGCTATTTGGGGATTTCTTGTGCATTCAACCGAATTGAACCAGAGTTTGATAGCTGTAGAGATGATTGAGTCAATTGCTGCAACATCCCTTTTAGGGTGTAATCAGATTGTAGGGTTTTCTTTGAGAAATGTTACTGGTAAACAATTTCCTTTTAGAGTGATCAGGGCCCAAGCAATGGAGTTAGCAAAAGAACCGAATTTGTATAAAGAAAAAGAGCGGTTTCGTGATAGTTTAGAGGGTTTAAAACCAGGTTCATGGCCACCTAAGAACAAGATGGATAACCCTTTGTTGCATAATCCGTTAGCCCGACACGAAAGAATGGGTTGTGGTTGTTTAGGTGTGATTTTTGAGTGGGAGGGAGTGTTGATTGAAGATAATCCGGATCTTGAGAAACAGTCATGGGTTGGACTTGCAGAAGAAGAGGACAGATCGCCACCACCGGCTTTTGTTCTTAAAAGAATTGCAGGCATGAAAAACGAGCAAGCAATTTCAGAAGTATTATGTTGGTCAAGAGATCCGTCTCAGTTGAAACGAATGGCTTCAAGAAAAGAGGAGATCCACCGAGCTTTACAAGGTGGGGTGTACAGGTTTCGTGACGGGTCACATGAGTTTTTGAATGTTTTGACCCGTCACAATATTCCAGTGGCTTTGGTCTCGACCCGCCCGCGAAGGAATCTTGAGGAAGCGGTTAGGGAAGTTGGGATTGAAGGTGTTTACAATGTTGTAGTGACGGGTGATGATGTTTATAGAGGGAAACCAGATCCAGAAATGTTTGTTTATGCAGCTCAGCTTTTGCAGTTTATGCCCGAAAGGTGCATAGTGTTTGGGAATTCGAATCTGACAATAGAAGCGGCTCATGATGCTAAGATGAAGTGTGTGGCTGTGGCTAGTAAACATCCTGTTTATGAGCTTACTGCTGCTGATTTGGTGGTCAGGCAGCTTGATGAACTGTCGGTTGTTGACTTGAAGAATCTTGCTGATATTGAGTTGACTGAGTTCGGGTCAATGCCTGAGCTGGAAATGGAGGTTAAGGAAGAAGATGATAGACGCCCACCTCCCTCAGCAGCCGTTGATGGTGGTTTCTGGTGATTTTATGTAACTTAGTAAGGTAGTTTATTGTTAAATCTTAATTGGCAGTGAGCAGTGTGTAAATGTTAGTTTGGAAAGGAAATATATGGTCTTGATTAGATTATCATTTGTAGAATCACATGTATAATTTACCATATGGGTCTTCAATATATGTATAGACTTATGAATTTCAAAGTTAGTCTTTTGATATGATTAACATTTTTGTTTTGGTTGTAAAAAAGCATTACTTGAGGTGATGTTTTTAAGTGAAAATGGCCTTAAGAGATATACACGACTATTTGAGATCCAAAACACCTCTTTAGGAATCAACAAGAACCAATTCTATCATTACAAAAGAAAACACCACCTGAACACGTCAGAGCAGTTGGTACATATGGGTATGAACCACAAAACTGAGGTAAAATCCACTAAACATATAAAGACAACATAACATTCACTATGGCCTCACATTGGTCTCAGTTGTAAGCATTTCATCAGCGTCTGTTTTGTTTACACATTATCAAAATATCAATCCTAGATGTCAGCAGCAAGGAAGTTCTCAGATAAGGTCACCTGCAGAAAAAACCATCCAAAAGTCCCCATTGTTTATCAAAATGTGTAATGTTTATAGAACATAGATGCATTTAATTTAGCCTCAACAAGTTATTCCTCTATTATGTTTCAGGCTAAAAAATCATGTTTCATAGCCAAAAACAATGATAAATATGTTTTGTAAAACCAATTAACGTACCTTCTGGCCAAGCTTGAAAGGAGGAAGACCCTTGTAAGGGCAGGTGCCACATCGAAATGCATCACCTAATCCACACTGCATTGCAACAGGAAAACTTCCATAAATATTGGCATATCTTCACAATAACAGTATAATTTCGTGGTTTTTGTTATGCCGTTTGTATAAAATTGCCATTCAACAACACGACTTACATTGCCACAAGCTGACTTAGGGTTTTCCAACAGGTCCATTGTAACTCCCAACTTTTGCACTTTCTCCTCTTCTTCGGCACGTCCACATGTGCAGTTTTTGCAAGCTTTCCTCGTGCTTCCAACTTCACAGTCACCAACTACAAAACACCACATTTTAATTCCAAACCACCCAATTATAAAAATTAAATCCATAATCTTAAAAGAAAAACTAAATTTTAGGCGTTTACCAGGTGGGAGTTGGGGTTTCTTCAAGTCCTCTTCAGATAAAAGGCTATCCTCATCAATAAGATCCATATCATCATCAATCTGGACTTTTGGTAAGCTTTTCACCGGCTTTTTAAGGGAGAACGACGAACCGATCTTCCAAGTAGGTTTCTTACCCTTAATCTGATAGAAAGATTAATTAAACTAATATGAAGTAATGAAGTAATTTTAATATGGAATAATCAGAACCAGATACTGTGCTGCAATAAAACAGACTACAAGGGATGGTGTTTGGAGGATGTGCTTCAGTGTCATAATTATCACTTATTTAAATGTGCAACAAATTCTAAATAGTGAAGGATTTACATGTAATGTAACATGACCCCTAAATAATCAGATCATCTGCTATAAGAATCAGTTTTGTTATGGCTAATCCAAAACAGAATCTATTTCACAATAGCCAAACGCTAGAAACAGATGATCTGCACAACTTTAAAACACGATAATGAAATAATCACTTCCAAAACGCAATACCAAACACCCCCTATATGCAGAAGAAAACTAAGAACTTACCCCAAAAGATTGTAGTTCTGTCGTCTGAACCAACTGTATATCTGAAAACCCTAAAACCAATAGCTTGCGTTCAAGAGAAGATTTTGCCTACAAAATGGTCAAAAAACCAGATTAGCATACTCTAAACCTGTTATTATCTTACTCTTAACTTCTAAGATATCAGATGCAGTACTGTCTCCTTGGCAACATCAGAAGTTTGATGGAAAAAGATCACTCCATCAGGCTTCAACACTCTTGAGAACTCCTCAAACAACTTATCACCAGAAAAATCTGTTGACTTGCTGATAGATATCACAAGATCAATGGAAGATGAATCCACTGGCAAAGAGCCTACCACATGTCAACATATAATATGAGAAACTCGAAGTAGATTCATACCATATGAGGATGTACAGCATATACATGTGAGCCTAAACATGATAAGACTTGTTAATGCTGTATATCAAATCAAACTAACAACTTATTTACATAAGCATACAAAAAGGTTGAAATTGAAAGGTACTTAGAGATGAAGCTTGAGTGATAATCAAAGGATTAATCTCTTCAACACCCTCCTTCCTGACCACTCTTACAGCGTTTAAAATTTCATTGAGTGCCACCACTGCACTGTCTGTGATCGCCAATATACTACCTTGTGGCATTCTTTCGACCTACAAATATAGTACAAAACCACTACATGTGTGAATCTGTTAACAAGTTACAGTTATAAACTCCAATCAATGCAATAGAGGCTAAAAACAGATTGCAACAACTGATATCTGTTATTAATTTGATCACTATGTAGCTAGAATAAATGGGATTGCAGCAACTGCTATCCATTTGTGTGGTTGATTAATATATGAAAAGTTGAACCCTTTTTTTAATTTAGGCATAAACCCATACACTTTATACGGTTTTACCCAATAAAAAGGAACTGAAGCTTTTAAATCATTGAAATTACAATATAATTTAGAACAAATTAGGGTTTACATTGAAAACTCACCGAGATATCTTCCGTTCGACAGATGAAAAAGAAACCCAAACAAAGGTAAATTGGGGTCTGCAAATATACAGAAATGAATAAGGTGATAAACGGATTACAGTTTTGAAGGGAGTTTGATCTGAATAAAGTTACCGGAAATTGTACGCTAATGGCGGAGACGGTGACGGTGGATTTTGACGGGAAACAGAGCAAGGAATGGACTTTAAGTGAGTGAAGGGGGAGGATGAAAAGTAAAACTTTGATGCGTTTATAGAGATCTGGCCCGGCCCAAGTCGGCCCATACCACGTCATACATCTCATAGTCTCTAGAATTCTATTTTTAAATTTACAAAGTTTATTTTTACTACAAATTGTATTTTCACTGCAAAATATATTTCTACCAGAAAGTGTATTTTTATCACAAAGTGTATTTTTATAATAAAGTGTAGTTTTACCACAAATTGTATTTTTACCACAAAGTGTATTTTTACCACAAATTGTATTTTTACCACAAAGTGTATTTTTACCACAAAATGTATTTTTACTACAAAGTGTGAGAAGATACAATAAGGTAAAAAATCACAAAAAAACTATATCTCACAATCTAAATCAAATTTTAAAAAAGTACTTCGGAATGTATGCTCCTCTCGTAGTCCTTATTCTAGAAAAAAATAAAAAAAATTCATTATGTCTTTTTATGATATAATGACGTCATTCTGTCTTTCATAATGACAAAATAACATCATTATGTCTTTCATAATGACATAATGACGTCATTGTGTCATTCATAAATAACATAATAAAAAACGTTATTTTTTTAATTTTTTATTTTTTGTTTATTTTTTTCTTAATGATGACGGCTAAGGGAACAAAAGCTCAGAATTACTTTTTTGAAATTCCATTTAGATTGTGAGATATTTTTTATGACTTTTTTTTACTTATCGTGTCTTTTCACACTTTGTAGTAAAAATACACGTTGTATTTGAACCTCTTTCTAAATAATAATATCATGAAATAATAATTTAAGTTTTAAAAATGTTTCACTAATGAATAATTTACTCAACTTGGATATGTTCTTATAAAAAATGTTCTAGTTATATCACTCATAAATATTTTACTCAATTTGGATGTGTTCTTATCGTCATTTTTTTTTTGTCTAAAGAAAGAAATTGAAAAGAAGATGTGATTGTCAAGATTTTTAATATATGTAACTATATAAAAAAATTAAAAACATGTTACTTATATTAAAAAACTATAAAAAAAACTAAAATCCACGTCTCTGCTCCACGTTATTATCTTCGAATCTAGCCTCCCGATCTGTCATTATACCTCGAGAAGTATAAATCATTACAATCCCCATCCCACCTAAAATTTGAAGAATTCGTTGATAGTTAGAATAGATTCGTAGACCAGGTCGACTGATCCATTTTCACTCTATTGTAGGAACAAAATGTTTATTGATCAGTCTCGTCCAATAGGATTGATCAGAGAAGTGCCAGTTCGAGTCTGGCAAGTTGCTGAAAATCAAGGTGTAGTCGATGTCCTCTTTCAGAGTGAAGCCCTTGGTCGCCACACTATCGCGCATGTACAGAGTCCTGGTGCTTGAAAGAGGTGGCATTCCGTATGGCAAGCCAGACTTGACGTACCAAGAGGGTTTCTTGACGAACCTCATGAATGTCAACATGTATGATTCCCCTACTCAAGCTTTCACCTCTGAGGATGGCGTACCAAATGCAAGAGGACGTGTACTTGGTGGTAGCAGTGCTATCCATGCGGGATTCTACAATACTTTCATGCTCGTTCTTGCTCCAGCATGAAAGTTTCGTTTCAGGGAAAGACGACTACTATGATACTGATCTTTTTTTATTTCTTTTTGGTTTCCTTACTCGCCAAATTCTTTCCCATTTTTTTATTCTTTTTTTCTTCTCCTTCGACGAATTTCAGCTATGACCAATGGCCCCCTAGTTGAGTTCCCAATGAACAACATGATCTTGACCTATCATTCGTTCAATTTGGTCGATCTGATACCCAGTTAAAGAAAAAGGAAAAAAAATATTTCTTAATTGAAACAAAAAACATGTTAAAACCTATTATTTAAATAAGACATGACAACTACATGACTTAATTAAAACATCTTTTAAACTTAAGCGATTTAATTAAAACACTTTAATATTTGGCTACAATTCTATAAATTTACCCTCTTCATTAAATAAATATAAAATTGGATTAGTGATCTATTAATAAATTAAATAAATTGTTATACTAAATTTGAGGTGGGGTTTATGTCTAGTGTTAGCAGGTAACCAACGTTGTCCTGTACTTAAAAGCTTGTGGGTTCTAAACTAGCCCACAACAAATTTAGCTGAGAAAATCCGGCTGGAATTTTTTTTATGTTAAATAGAATTTATGTTGATAATAGGGGTGGTAAGATAAATGGGGTTAGATAACGACTTGATGATTCCAAGTTAGATACGTATTAAAACTAATTTCAATTGAAAGATTGATAAAGACTCGTTTTTGTGATAAGTGACTAATCAAGTTGAGCTTGATAATTTAAATGAATTTTGGACGTAAAATTCCACAATTATACATGTGTTTAAGATTAAAGGGTGTTTAAAGGTTGAACCGAATAATTTTATATTGAAATTGTTAATTTAATTAGTTGATGTTTTGTGTAGATTTCAGAGACATTAAATGCTTAATTTATTTGATGTGTCTAATAACATCATGTGTGTTATCGTTATATTATCTATGTTATAGTTTACGTGTATTTGATTTAGTTCATAAGTCGTTTTACAAAAAATACGAAGTGTTTTATTAATACACATTATGTTAAAATATTATATAAATATAGTACCCTATGTATTTAAAAAGGAATGGAAAGGAATAGAGATGTTTATGCACTTTAGATACTGGCCACACAGGTTTGGTGTTTGGCATTTTGCCCCCTTCTTGTACCTTTATAACACAATTTTACTTTTGTGGGTTGTGGGTTTCAATATAATTTGTGAGAGGGTTTTTAGGGTTTCCGGCCATGGAGGTGGTGACCTCTCCGGCTTGCCCGAAATCCGATGCCGGCGTGTGGTGCATGTGAATGATCTGGTGTGTAGTGGTCGGCTATCGTCGTGTGGATGCGTTGGGGATCCCGGCTTGACCAATTTCTGTCGCCCTCACCGATTGACGATCCTTTTTTGCAACACCCACATCGATGTGATGCGGTTGTAGTCTCTGGTCTTCCCCCCACCCTCGTCGCTGTCAGGTGCATGCCCGGTGTTCCCGTTTTCTCTGTAACATCGTGTATTTCCGTAATTATATATATATATATATACGCATATATATATTAATTTTTGTTAAGTACAACAATTATAATAATAGTTATAAGAATATAATAATAATGATAATAATAATAATAATACTAATATTAGTAATAATAATAATAATAATTAATAATAATAATAATAATAATAATAACAATGATAATTTGATTTAAAAGTCCAGGGGTGAATTTGGTAACTTATGAAACTTAAAAACCAAGTTTTAAACTAAAAGATATCAAACCAAAACCACAGGGGGCAAAGTGTAATTTTT